>JZKD02S1429694.1:0-11088 GCA_000966675.3 Picea glauca
TATCAACGTGGAAGAATGGTTACAAAGGTATGTTTTTAAATATTTTCATAAAATTTTCTTCACTGATTTCCCGAATGTGTTAGTAGAGTGGATCGAGAGATTTATTTAACAAACCAGAAGATATCGAACTGCAGTTTCGAGGAATTAGATTCCTGAATTGATTCGACAAGTTAATACAATAAGAAATAAGACATCACGCGCAATTGACTACTAGGTGGAAAATGTGCTGAGAGGTTACATTACTGAATTTGCTATAGATCGCACTCAGTTGTACAATGATGCAGAGAGGGAATTATTTAAAGGACTTCGAAGGAGATACTTGAAGTCAATATCTACGTGGATTAAGATGTTGTTGTGTGAAAAAAGCACTATGACAATGGAATTTTATTGCTAAGTGCCTTTGCACACATAGGGGAACTGGGGGATGAACATGGAATGCTCTGAGCATAGATAAGGATGAAAAGAAGGAATGGGGATGAGATGGGATTAGGATGCTGAGTTAAGAAGAGTGTGTGAAAAATGAATAAATTGGAGTATTGCGTAGTGGTAAGAGATTCAGATCGAATAAGAAGAGGACTATGGCCAAGAGATAAGGGAATCACAATGAGATCGAGGAAAGAGACACTGGTGCAATATTCTAGATCGAAGGGAGTTTGCGCAAAAAAGAAAATATCTGTTAGCTCAGACAAGTAGAAGAAGATCCCACTTAGATTGGATTCTGTGTCGAACCCATGACCCCGTGTGTGTCGCTAAGAACTGATGAAAGATTATAAGTTTTGTGAATAGTAGTTAGCGGAGGAAGTAAATATAGTAGTAGTAATCAAAGTAGTGGAAGTAATATGTCAAGTCAGAATCAGTTAGTGATATCAAGAAAGAATACCGCGCAAAACACAATGGTGGGGGTAGATCCCACCTTAAGGATGCCTCTCACTTTTAAGGGGTTAGGTCTGAAGACCCCAAACAACATCTATTCATCTGTGATACCATATGGAATGTCAAGAAGGTCCATAACGATGATGTGAAGATTACACAATTAGTAACAACTTTTAGAGATCACACACTATTATGGTATATGAAATATCATAATACTACACCTGCGGGCCAAACCAAAACATTGGTAGAGGTAAGACAAGACTTGCTGAAAGAATTCTAGAAGTCTAATTCGTAGTCGCAATGCATTACAGAGTTGAAGGAAATCAAACATATAGTAAATGAATTAGTATTGGAATATAACCAAAGGTTTAAGATACTGAAATATCAGTTAACGTTCCTGATTCCAGATGAACAACACAAATAATGGTTTATTGTAGGTTTATTACTGCATATAGGCTACCCTTTGACATAGTAGAAGATCGCAACGTAGTCAGAAGCTCTGGAAATTACGATGAAACTAGAAGAAACCCCGGTAGGAGAAAATAACATGGGGATGGCTCAAGTTTAGTCACAATTGGCTGCACTGACTATTCGACTACATGAAATTACGAAAGGAAAAGAAAAGCACGAGGGAGTATGGTGTATAACATGTAAAAAAGAAGGCCATCATAAATATGAGTATCCAACATTCCAACAATACTTAAATATAAGAGCTCTGAATCCATTAGGGTTATGGTGTGAAATTTGCAAGACAGTGGGTCACCACCCTCATAATTTCCCATTGATGTAGAAATACCAGAGCACTGCAAGGAATTTATTTTTCAATTTGTGTAAGTCTGTTGGACATGACAAGAAGAATTATCACATGTTGGACTTGATGAGAGAACACACTATAGATGCTTACAAAATCCAAGAAGAAAATGCAGCAACAGAAGGAGGATTATCATAGTATAATACTCCGAGAGGAGGTTATAATCAAGGAAGAAAAGGAGGCTTCAGAGGCCATTGAAGAGGTGAATTTTATAGAGGAGGAAGAGGACCAATCATTTTTTATAACTACAATCAACCTGAACATTTAGCGTGCAACTTCCATGATCCTTGCATGGCATGCATGTACTACAGAGCATTGGACCATGCAACGAAGGATTTTCCTCAATTGATAACAAAATGGTAGGAAAGAGGGAACTGGAACCAAAACCATAACTAGAACATATAGATGATAGCAGTAGAATAAGGCGATGATTAGCCCAGAATAGTAGCAGTTACACGAGGAGGAACACAAAACAGAGTTGATGCGATGAATCAAGGGAGCAAGATTCACTAGTGGCTAAGGAAAGCAGCGAAGCCGTTACTATTGTTTGATCTTAGAAAAAAGAAAGAGACCTACCAACAAGTAAGAAAATAATTGATGGGAGAAGACTAGATAACATCAACTTTGACTGCACCATTGTTGTATGATAGGCCACTGATATATGATATGCCTCTATTCTATGACCATTTGGAGAAACAAACTGATAAGGTAAGTACTTTGAAGAGATTTTTAAGAAGTTGCCTAGATTTAATAAAGCATGAATCTTTGTTGAGTAGTCTACGTGCAATGATTGAACATTGTGCCCAAGTAAAATAACAACTTGTGACACACAAAGAAGTTAACCAGGTGCACAATAAGAAGTGAACAAATAGGGAGTTCTGATTCAATGTGTAGATAGGATCTTGGGAAATGGACAATATAATTCTAGATTTAGGATCTGATGTGAATGTTATCCCAAGACAAACTTGGGAGATGATGGGACGATCGAATTTGATTTTTTCATTGATCCAGTTGAGATTAGCGAACCAACATAATATTTTTCCAGTGGGAAGGTCAACACGAGTACATGTTAATATTGATGGGGCGCGCAATGTAGCATACTTTTAAGTGATCGACATAGTAGATGACAATACACCTTATCCAACACCGTTAGGACTTGATTGGGAATTTGATAATAAGATGATAATTGACCTAAAGAAGAGACAAATGGCATCTATTTGGCGCAATCGCCATTATTTTTCATGAAGGCGCAGTTCTATTATCTATGGCTTATCTTCTTATGGTATATTTCTTCCTCTGTTTTTGTCATTTTTCGGGCATAGTATCATCTTTCTTGAACTCAAAAAACAAAGCCTTAATTTCAACCTGATAGACTGAAGAATTGGACTGCAATTTATCTAGCCTACCAAAGCAACATGTTTTACATGTTGGTTGGGAAATATCTTTACGCGTTTTACATGTTGGTCGGGGAACAACTTTCCATAACTACAATTATAAATAACAAGAAAGAGCTGCCAAGCACTTGGTCTTTATATTGATCATGCTAATGATCCAAGCTAGTTGAAACTAACTGTGTACATATTAAACATCTAACGAAGAATATATCTCAATAGGGGAATTAAACTCCAATAATATATATATATACAATCATGGTACCTTAAAGGAATCAACGTATGGTCAAAGCACTCGGTGGAGTTTTCATAACCAATGGAATTAAGATATGATAATTCATCACAACTTATGATAAATTTAAATGATGCATTAAGCCAACATGAATAGAATAAAGGACTAATTCAAACTCCTATGCATGTTGTTAAAAATAGTACTTGCTTTAAGCTACAAATCTTTGACACATGTTGGCATCTATGCAAACATTCATATCTATCTTAGACATCACATTTATATTCTTATACACCTTCAATCTCAAAATTTTATATGCATTTAATGAAAGACTCGATAAAAAATATTTGTTAACAAGCCATCTCATACTTTCACTCTAATTATTTTAGGGTGATCTTTTGATGTAGATAGAGTAGTGTGAATGTGGATAAGAGAAGGATGGGTTAATACAAAATAGATTAATGTTTGTGAAATAACATCGATACCTTGTATATTTTTAATGATGATTTTCATATATGGGCGAGTGTACGGATTTGGTGGACGATAAAGTGGTAAGGGGGTGAGCAAGAAAGGCTGTGGTGAGATGCAATTGGGTACCCGAGAGGATGAATAATTATTGCTAGAAATTGTTGGTAAAATTTGAATCTTGGTCAGAAACAATACAATGAGACATTCCATGGAGTTTGAAGATATTATTCATAAAATTTGAGCCACTATGGATGTTGTGAACGGGTGTTGAAGAGCAAAAAAATGAGCATATTTGGAAAGACGATTGACTACCACCATGATGAATAAATTATTTCCTGAAATGGGTAAGCCAACAATGACATTCATAGAAATATCTATCCAAATAGTAGGTGGAAGTGGAAGCGGTTAGAGTGTGCTCGAAGGTTTGACAATCTTTCCCTATTGCGTTGAAAGGTATCACATTCGGCCAAAAAGGTGCGTATGTTCTGTTTCATACCATCCCCGAAGAAATAATTTTTGATCCATTCACAAGTTTTGGTAAAACCTGAATGACCTGCAGTAGGGGAAGAGTGAAACTCAAAGAGCACTATGGATTTAAGGGTCGACTGTTTTCTTAAATATATGAGAACTTTATAGTGAAACTCGTCATTGTTCCAAGAGTACCCTGGAGCAGCTTGGGGATCCTCTTGCAGTTGTTGGATTAGGCTATAAATTTTGGTGTCTTACAACCATTCCTAACGAACAACCTGAATCTAGTCAATGACAAGGAATGAGAAGGAAAAGAGGAACCCTTGTTCTTCAGATTTCCTGGAAAGAGAATCAACCACCACATTTTCTTTTCCCTTCTTGTAAATGATCTCATAATCATATCCAAACAGCTTGGTCACCCATTTTTGTTTCTCCAGGGATGAAATCTATTTTTACAGGAAGTACTTGAGGCTTTGATGATTTGTTTTAATTTGGAAGCATTGTCCCAATAGATAAGGGTACCAGAGACCCACTACATGCAAAATAGACAACATTTCCTTTTCATAGATCCATTGGCCCAAATGTCGTGTCGATAACTATTTGCTGGTGAAATCCAAAGGTCGTGCATCTTGCATAAGGACTACCTTGATTCCTCTTCTTGATGCATGACATTCCAAAACAAAGGTATTCATGAATTCAAGTAGGGCCAGTACAAGAGTAGTGCACATAGCTTCTTTCAAGGCTTGGAAGGATTGGTGAGCGACTGAAGTCTAATCAAAAGCATTCTTTTTAAGGAGAGATATTAGAGGAGCCACAAATTTTCCATAATTCTGAACAAACTTGCGATAATAGCCCATTAAGCCCAGGAAACCAACCATACTTTTAAGAGTTTTAGGGCGAGGCCAATTCTGCATAGCTTCAATTTTATTAGGATCCACCCGTATACCATTCTTGCCAACAATATGACCTAGGTAGTCAACTTCAAAGATGCCCAAAGCACATTTAGATTGTTTGAGGAAAAGTTTGTGCTTGGAGAGGAGATGGAGAACTTGATCCACATGGGTGAGATGGGCTTGCCAAGTTTTACTATAGATGAGAATATCATCAAAAAAGACTAACACAAAGTGACAGAGGAAAGGACGAAATACATGATTCATGAAACTTTGAAAAGTGGAGGGGGCATTACAGAGACCAAAGGGCATGACCAAGAACTAATAGTGGCCCTCATGAGTGTGAAATGTAGTCTTGGGAATGTCTTCCTCTTTCATACATATCTGGTGGTATCCTGAATGAAGGTCAAGCTTGGAAAAGTTTTGAGCCCCACTAAGTTCATCCAGAAGGTAATCTATGACAAGAATGGGAAATTTGTCCTTGATGGTAAGTTTGTTGAGGGAAAAAAAATGAATACACATGCACCCCATACCTTTCTTCTTGAGGACCATGACAATAGGGGAAGAATAGGGGTTGGTACTGGGATGGATAACACCCGCTTCTAGCAATTCCGGGTCAATTTTTTCAATTTCATTTTTTTGAGGAAAGGGATGGCGATAAGGGTGCACATGGAATGGTCATAGTTTTCACATGTCAGGGGAAGGCCTTGGGGATTTTGGAAAATAATGTGATGTTGGGAAAATATAGATTGAATTTCGGGGTGCACAAAGGGAGTCTCAACTGCTTGAATGGAATTGAGTTGGAAAATGATGCCATAATGAATTTTTTTGAGTAAATTTTCTATGCGGTGAGAACTGATAATATCTGGAGAGACTTCTATAATGCCTTGGAATTTATATTGTTGGCCTTCCTGTTGGAATTGCATAGTCAAATCCTTAAATTCCATGGTTACGGGGCCTAGAGTACGTATCCATTCAAAACCAAACACAATGTCACAACCACCCATGTCAATAGGAAACATGTGAGATTTCAAATTATATTTACCAATTTGTAGGAACACATTTTCACAACGTCCCCCACATTTCATGGAACCACCATTGGAAATATTGATTTGAAAATTGTTGATAGCACAGATATAACAATTGATTTCTTGGAAAAGGCAGTGATGAATGAAATTATGAGTGCTACCACTATCAACTAAAATGACGACTTTCCTGTTCTTAATGTAACTAATCAATTTGAGGGTTTGGGAAGCATAAAAACCAGTGAGAGCATTCAACAAAATTAGTGGTTCAACTTCGAGAGGACCAGAGGGAAACTTAAGATCATATGCTTGGGGTAGTTCTACCTCAGGTGAAACCTCAACATGTTCATTAGAAACATCCTCTGAAATGGCCATAATTTTTTTTTGTTCTTTACAGTTGTGCCGAGTAAAGTATTTCTCATTACAATTATATAAAATATCCTTGAGTTTGTGTTCAACCATTTCCGCATGTGTTAATTGTTGGAACTTGAGATGAGTGGTTGGAGGGGCAGGATTGGGGGGTCGAGGGCAGGGAATAAAAGTAGGTTTTTTGTTCTGGGTAAATATGACCCGTCGTTCCTCCTTGGCATGTTTAGTTGCTTCCAACTAAGTATGAGAGTGAGCGATGAGGACCTGGGCTTAGATTTCATCCTCGAGGTCACTGATAAAGAATTCATGAAAGAAGGCATCTGTCATACCCTCCATTCAGAAATCCAAGTGATCGAAGGAAATGATAAAATATTCCATTGTTCCAAATGGTTTCAACTTATTCAAACGACCTAAATGGTGGGTGTCTGTGTCAAAGCGTTCATATAACTTAGAAACAAATTGTGTCCAAGAAACATATCCTTAGCATGCATTTCTATGCCATTTCCACCATTTCCATCTTTCCAGATCCGAATGAAGAACGATGTAACGAAGCTTGGTCAAGTCATCGGTAATTCCATGTAGGTAAAAATAGTTTTCCATCTGAATGACCCAGGATGTTGGATCCGAGCCATCAAATTTATTCATCTCAACCCTGGGAAGATGGGGGTCACGATTGGAATGAAAGTTAAAAGGATTGGAAGAGTCAACACCTTCGACTTGGGGGTTTGGGGTAGAGGAGGAAGGACTCTTGGATAGTAATTGTTGGAAAACAAAGTGGATTTCTTCTATTCAACTAGAGAGTTGTTCTTGGATGTGGTCCATTTTGGCATGAATGATAGTAATGTCATTATTCAGTCTTTGATTGGTTTCATCTTAGCGAGTGAGGGCCATTAGGAGATGAGGGGTGGGTCCATGGTAAAAAAAGGAAGATGAGTGATATGCACCACTATGATTAGGGAAACGAGAGGAAACCAATGGGATAAGTGAAAAATAAGGGTGCTAAGAAAGGGTCAGGTCCATGGGAAAAAATGATTGAAAATGATAGGTACCACTACGATAAGGGAAAAGAGAGGAATCCAATGGGATAAGTTCCAAATAATGGTGCCAGGAAGGGGTTGGGTCCATGGGAAAAAAAGGCTTGAAAATGATAGGTACCACTGCGATCAAGGCAAAGAGAGGAATCCAATGGGGTAGGGATCAAATTATCTGAATAATACTGGAGTGTTGAAATGCCCAAATTATTAATAGGAAAAAATGTGTAATAAGGTTGCGTGACCAAAATTTCATTTTTTCCCTTATATGGTGTGTTCCCCTATGTTAGGGTTTACAAGGTGCCTATGGAAAATGGTTTTCTCTGTGATATAGCTCTCTGATATAAATGCGGGGTTGAACAATAGTACTCGACCCAATATCTCAAGGCACCAACTAAGGAGGCTCGACCGTGCCCTTATCCGTAGTACCCAATTACCTAGGTACCAGTAAGTATCTTCCCGAGTGATATTCTCGGTGGCACTATAGTAGTTAGGAGACCGATTGAATGATCCATGTTTGGTTTCAGGAGACCTAGGGGACTCCCAATATACTTGCCGATACGTGGGAGTGATGGTCGTGTACAGTTCTATTTGATGCGATACTACTTGAGGGGTACCAACAAAGGTTACCGAGGTTTCCAACAAGGGAGAAATTTTGGTTTCTAGGAAACCCCATGAAACTGTCTGTATTTCCTGCATGTAGTCTTCCATACCATAGTTTTATCCGCTGAATGACAGATCTATGTGCTTTAAATATGTCAACAATACACGTCTCTACCCTAGAATTATTTTTCCCACAATTCCTGCTAAGGGAAGTGATCTGATACCACTTATAAGGTACCATATGTAATATAATATGCATAAACAAAAATATTTAGCAGCTATCAATGGAATAACAAAATATTGAGAAGAGAAATACTAGAAATAATACCTTTATTCAAAGAAAAAAATGTTCACCTTCCTCTTCGAGGGGGAAACCTCCAACATAGTAGATATTTATTACAATAATTCTCAAGACAAAGCTTTGTCATGCCTCATACTCTTATTTATTTATACTAATTCTATATTCTAAAGAACATTCTAGAGGAAGATCATTCTAGAAGCAGAAGCTTCTATTAGATCTTCTTACATTGACTTTTTCATATTTATTAAATAGGCCTTATTGATTAACGTCGACCTTTGTTACATGGAAAATATATTATTCTATCTATTTGAGGGGTTAGGGAGGTTAGGTCTCTAACATACTAGTATCACAATGGATGGAATAGTGCTATGTACCATGGCTATAGGGAATTGTTTTTAGAAAACAACTAATGAATTTCTCTAGGTTCTTGCATAGATATGGAAACTAGATTGGCTACAAAACAAATGGTTGGTCTAGTGTGTGTTAAATAAACTAGGTTTCCAACAATTTGCCTATATAATGTAGCATCTAACTTCTTGGAATGACATTCCTTGGTAAGCTTGAATCCACACTAAAATGGAGTAAAAAAAAGTTTGTAATCAAGCATTTTTTTTTCTTTCAAAAGATCCATTGCATATTTTGATTGTGAAAGAAACAATCCATCATGTAGTTTACAAACTTGCAAACTAAGAAAAACGCCTATATCACTATATCAAATGTTCTTTAAAGTTATAATTTCAAAGTTTTAATCGACACAATATTTTGGACCAACAATGAGCAAATCATCTACATAATAATAATAAGAAGGATCTCTCTTTGAACTTTCTTTACATGGAGATTTGGATCTAATTTGCGTTTTTTGAACCCATGTTGTTGGAAATAAAAATCTATTTTTTTATGCCATGCCTTTGAAGCATGTTTAAGTCCATAAAGTGATTTCTTCAACATGTAAAAAAAGTGAGGATGATTTTTATCCACTATACCAAGGAATTGGTCCATATATACTTATTCATGGATATTCCCAATCAACAATGTATTCTTAACATATATTTGATGAATATTCCAGCTAAGACTTGAAGGAAGATAAATAATTATTTGAATAGTATTCATTTTTCATTTGAATTTCTCTATGGCCCCATTTGAATTAATTTTTGTCTTATAAACCCATTTGGAACCTACAACATTTATTCATTTAGGACACAACACAAGCTCCCAAGTTTGGTTCTTCATCATTGCATGTGATGGATGGTTAGTATAGATCTGTTTTCTTTTTGTGGTTACTATGCAATGATGGCAAATGTTTAGTATTCTGAAGATGTCATTGATGTATACTTTTTTGATCATACGCACCTAATTTAATGATGGATGAATGAATGTTAAGTGGAGTAATGTCACACACATGGTATATTGCATGATAATTAAAGGTTAATCAGCCAAAACTATGCACACAGTAGATGAACGAATAATGCATAGTATGGTCATGTTGAATGCCTCATTTGTTGGAGTTACTTCACACACACCTAGGATTTATTTTTGCTAAGGTTTTTGTTTGTTTATTAGTCATTATTCAGTCTTCTATATTTTAGGAAGAATATTCCTCTAGGGAGAATATTCTCTTCAATTTTCACTTTAGTTTGATCACTTGAGTGGAGTCTAGATACTACATTGGGATTATCACCATGCAAAATTGGGATCATCACCAGCTAATGCGCATTGTATTTGGGATAATCACCAGACTAGTGAATTACTCATGATTCCCTAATATCCTCCTCACTTCACTCTGTTTCAGTCAGTTAACTGAAGACTGATAGACTAGTTAACTCAGACTAGGTGGCAGTTCACTCCCGTAACTGCCTGAGAGACTATACTAGGTGGAAATTTACTCCCATAACTGCAGGTGTGTGTCTAGATCACTCTAGACCACCACTATGGTGCATTATTTACTCATGTATCCTATATCTATTGCAAATTATTCACTCTTTGAGTGTGGAATACAGTTAACGAGAACTCTTCCATTCTTTCCCTCCTTATTCTCTTTTCTCAATTTCTCTCTACAAATGTGTGTAGTATTTTCTAGCTAGATCTATTCTATGTAGGTTCAACACATTTACATGGTATCGGAGCCTACAAATTGCTAAGTAAAAGATACACCAAATTATTTTTTCATAAAAGATGGATTATTCACCACCAATACTTCTCACGCCTCATAACTATTTGGAGTGGAAGACAAAAATTCTTCTTTTGCTCAGATGTAGAGGCTTGTACCAAATAACTATGGCAATGGAAGTAGATCCTGATTCTACTGATGAGAAAAATGATTTTCTCAATAGACAAGATATGGCCATAAGATGTATCCTTTGGTTTATTTCTCCTGAAATTCTCCATCAAGTATATGATGAATCACAAGAATCAACTCCAAATGAATTATGGACCATATTGGAGGTTCTATTCAGGAATAAAGAAGATTGTGAAGATTTCATGCAGGAGGTTGAACAAATAGAACCAAAAGAGAATCCATCAGAAGATCAAGCCTCTTATTATGAAGAGTCTTCTACAAAAGTATTTGCACAAATTTGTATTCCATTAATTGAAGATGATGTCTACTCCATTTCATATTTTTTTTCTTAAT
>JZKD02S1429705.1:0-11088 GCA_000966675.3 Picea glauca
CATCCATGGATATAGAATGGAGTTCCAGTGTCAATATTGTAATGGATCAATCCACACCATGACCAAAATCTCTTGATAAACTTAATTTTGTCTAATTCTAAACCACAAAACTACACTCGACATGGGATCATCTCTATAAGATTCATCAGGACTCATGCATACCAATATGAAGATGCACTCATAGTGGCTAGGATCCATCCTAAAAAACATGGGTCTCACTTCCTTCTAGTGCTTCTAGTGAGTTATTGCAACTACACACCAGGTTTATGTATACACATTGGATATGGTAGAAAAGTATGATCCCATATGATTTGATTTGAATAGATATATCAGCTTAGATTTTCTTAGATGGCAAGTGGAGTAGGTCATAGGACTTGATCAAGGACATGTGGAGGTTGAGGACAATTGTCAAGAAAGGATGAAAATAAACCTAGTAGTTTAGGATGATCAGTTTTTGGTGAAAAATATGTTTTTGGAAAAGCTATCCATTAATTCATGCCTCCGGGGAATGACTAATTAATTCAAGGAGGATTTTCATATTAATGTTATTAATACAAATCAAAAAAATATTGCAATTAAAATATTTTATTTTAAAATTAGTGATGACCCCGACCACGACATTGAAATGGTAATATACCTCTTCATTTTGAAAAGAGAGGAAGTAAATCCTAGTATACTCAAAGGCCCGAAACATTTTAAAAGTATGGTTATATATATTTTCATTCAACTGACATTTATTATGGTCGTTATTTAGTTTAAATATGCAAATATATTTTCTAAAAAAAAAAAATGATGACCAAAGTTATTGGAATCCATCCAACCTTAATAATATTCTATTCAAAACATGAGGATAACATTCCTAACCAATTAGCACAGGTTGATAAACTAAAGCAGATGTTTGCCTACATACAAAACTAGTTTTTTCACCTATTTAAAGTCGTTTCAAACTGGATGACACATTATGCCCATTTTATTAAGAAAATGGAAGATTTTGTGTTGATAGATTTAATAATTTATAAATATTTATATATGGGACCCCATGTTCTTCCAAATTCGATTAATATTGATGTGGCCATTCCATATCACTTTGTTGGAACCCATGTTATTCTGATTAAGCTACGATGTGGAAATTCCATCCTCATTTATGTAGAAGTACAATAAGCATCACTTTCATAAACATTTAGTTGTCTTTTTTTAAGGTTTTGTAATCCTTTTCAAGTCAAATTATATTGAAATTATATTGGCATGGAGTATTTGGGCCTTTATTTAGAAACCACCCCATTGAAATTCGGTTGTGATCTAATCCATGTCCTTTGGTGACCTGAAAGGATTAATATATTAGGATCTTATAAACCTATATAAGAAAAAAAATTAAATAAACATCTTGGTCTTGCATTAGACATATTTTCAATGACTTAAATTTGACTCATTTAACTTGAAAATTAAATATTGTTTTGTGAAAATATAAATTATACAAAACTATAAATTAATTTTATTTGGCATTAAATGGAATTAATATATTTGTTTTTAAGTTACGATGTTAATATCCATATCTATTAAATTAAGGCGTTGTCTAGTTATTCTACGAAATGACTTTTTTCATCGGAATTCAGTGATATAAATTTACATGAATCATTATTTTTTGTTGTTCAAAATCCATTTTTGAATGTAGAAATGGATTCAACATGATGAAAAATCCATGGAGCACTCGGATTATACAGAAATAATCACTCAAATCTACCAATCTAACAATTTCTTGCCAGATTTTGGACAAATATCCTCGAAAAAAATAATCATTTCGTAGAACGTTTAGCCTACAACTTAAATTAATAGCATGCAATTGATTTCCAATAAGTTGAAATGGTCACCTTTAATGAGTTAATGAATAAATTAATGTTTTAGAAACACATCTTTAGGTAATCAATTTTGACGAGGCACATTAAACTTTGCTTGACTTAATTACCTATATCTACATTAAATTCAACAGTATATAATGAAGGTGAATTGAATAATATTTTTAATAAGAATGAGCAATTAAAGATCCCAGATTCCTCAATCATTTGTGCATTCTACTTAGAGATTAAAATTTTAAAAATGTACACGTGGCATCTCTTAAGGAGTTTTTTTTGGTGTGGAACCATCATACATGGATCTTGAAAAATTCAAGCTATGGAAAATGTTGTGTCAAACTTTCTCATTCCATTTGTTTTCATTCCATACTATGATACATCAATTACATTCGCCACTTAATAACCCATGAATGTTTTTGGGAAGAAGGAATGCAAGAAGAAATAATTATGATTAATCTGTTGCAATGTCTTATTCTACAGATTCCCTAGTAGTATGAAGGTTGATAGGAAATTTTATTGACATGTTTTTGCAGACATGGAAGTATAATATGGATCAACGTATAATGTGAGGTTAGTCCCTATTTTATTGTCGATCATATAGTCCCTATTCTATTGTCGATCATCCAAAATTGGAGGTTAGTCTCATGAATAAATAATTACAACACCTTCATATCTGATTTCATATAATGGGGATGTATTTTTTTTAGTATATTTTATTGGGTCTTCTATTACCGCAATGTCTCCACATCATTTACCATTTCCACAACATTCTTTTGTTATGAGGTTATGTAGAATAGCTTTCACGGATTTGCAATTTTAAAATGTAGAGATAATGTAGAGATAGAGATAATAAATTATCTACTCTTTTGAGAAATGTAGAGATAACTCATGTATCATGTAAATGAGCATCTTTTACACCATGTTATATAGTCTATTTGAGAAAGGAGGATGTGTACTTTTTTTTAAAGTTGAAAATAGAGGAGGAGGGTTTTGGGTGGGGTAAATGAAAATTGTATGTTCGAGAGGAGATTCTTGTCCTTTATTATTATAAATTGTGAATGTCCAAGAGTATTTCCTTAATAAAATATTTATCAATGGTCAAAGTTAACGCGTTAGGTCATAAAGAAATCAACCAGAGGAGAAAAGCATGGAGAAAATTGAGGGCGACTGTAGACAAATCAAAGGAAGTAAGGTTAGTCCATTTTGTCAATGCCTTGAGTTGAGTTAATTTCAAAATATCTCAAAATATAGTAGATAAGATGATGATTGATTGTGGAATGAAGGTGCTAGGGATGGGGTTGTACTGGATCTTGTACGTGGTGGGAGTGTTCTCAAGACGATGACACGGGAGGTTGAATCCAAATAGGAAGCAAATGAGGTAGGAGACATGTGGATAGCTGACATGGAAGGTGATATTATATGACATGTTTTGAGTGGTTGACAGTTTTTGGGAAAAATCTATCCATATATACATGTCTTTGGTATAATTAATTTTTCCTTCATTATTTCAAAGGTATGTATATAGGGATAGATTTTCCCAGGACCTATCAAATTCCCAAAACTTGTTTTCCAAACCACCTTGTATCTACACAAATGCAACTGTCAATCATTTCATGCTCCACCAGCTCCACCTTGATACACCACCTCCACTTTCCTCATCATGGCCTCTTCCCACATATATACATCACCTCCACCTACCTCATCTCGACCTTGTCCTATAGGTATGTAGTTGTTCTGTCATATTGTTGATCTATATATTTTTATCAGCATTAGTGTATATAGATCCATCCTTATTATTTTTCTTACTCCTCTCGTGTTTCCTATATATTCTATACTTAAACTTTTTTTCCTTTGAAATGCCGGTTGTGGATCGCGCTATTATCAAGTCCATAGGTCTACAAATGCACAGACCCACAAGTATATACTTAGTTTCTTTCCTTACCTAATGATCGCAACACTTCATTTTGCTTTTTTGTGGGATACCAATCCACTCCTCCCACAAATACTTGTGTATCACAACTGAGTATTGTTACAATTAATGTGTTTTTCTCCATACAATATGCAAATCCTTGCGATTGGAAGTTTATATGGTGGCTTGAAATGTTGGGTATTGGATATCATGTTGAGACTAGTGACAAAGGGTACTTCTTCATCCACCAATTTTGGATGATTTCCAAAGGCTTCAACTTCTCTTTGGAAAAAAAATTCAAGAACGTCTTGTTTAGGTACACCAATGGTTTTGGCATTTTATAGATCCTTTAAACGTTGTCTTGAGCCAAAGAAGATATCAGATTTACTTTCCTAGTGATGATAGTCTATGATTGTGCATTCACATTTTTGTAAGACCATATGGCCACTTCGTTGTAGGGTAAAATTGCAAGCCATGCTTCCATGAAATGAATGCCACTTCTCTGTGTGTTCTAGTAGACTTTGAGGTCTGGATGATTTTCTGGAAATTCTCCATTACAGAACATGCTATATATGTATTCCCATATGGAGCAACCTTGAAGGATGATATTAAGACTCATATTTGATATCGTCATCACATCTGCACTTCCTGTTCTAGGTATCATGGTTGATTGTGGGGTTCTTCCTGTACAAACCAAAACTTTTGACATTGCCTCGTTCTACAAACCTGTAGGTTTCACAAATTCATAAGTCCTTTAGAATTTATCAAGTGCATAATTTATTTATTCGAAAATAGTAGTGGTAACCCGATAGCTATGTTATATTAACAAAACAAAATCGTATTCCCCCATATGTTAATGGAAAATCATGTGAATGATAACATCCTTATCATCCACCCAACCTATTTTTCGTTGAAAACATAAATGCATTTAATTCTTTTTACTTCATTGCAGGAGGGAAAAGCAAACGAACGAGTGACCATTTCGAGACCCAAGTTTGTGGGACATGATCTTCTTCGGTTTATGGCTTGCGAATGTATGAATGTTTTCATTATGGTTGTCTAGTGAGGATATCCTGCATTGATAACTCCACCGAATTTCACGAAATGCAGTGTGCAGGTTTAACTAAGGATTGCCAATATGATAGTGGGTGAGATACCTTCAAGGTTTATCTTGTAATTTCCATGAAATGTGAGATGCGGGAATTGATATATATTGTGTAAGCTTGACAAAATGCAGCGAAAAATAGAAGACTATAGTAGGTTGGATTCTACAGGTTTCTCTAGGAAAACACTCTGCAAATCTATGAACCTTGTGGGTTGCAAGAAAATGTGACGTATAGTGCATAGTTATTCCTTTCACAAAATACCTGCGGGCTATTCTTGCAAGTGTGTGCTTCACAGGTTAGGAGTGAATATTGATGAGGCTAGTAAATGACTCGTAGAGAAATCTCTCCAACATATCTCTTAAAAAAGAACGGTTCGGTGTTCTGGGTAATGCTAAGTATGAAATAAGAGTATGAGTGATTCGTTGTTGATGTTCACTACTGAATCTATAGCTGGTTCCGAAGCTTATGGGTCCACTCAGTAACTTGGTTCCACCCCCGCGGCCACCACAGGCCCGGATGCTGAGGTGTTGAGTTAAGATCCAAACAACAACCTCACCTCACTAGGATAAAATATCCTCCTTTGTTTTTATAGAGGTGATACTCTTGTTTTACTATTTGAAATATATAACTTGTTATTCTTGAATTGAACTATCAAAATGGGGAAAGGATAAACATCATACCACAAATATATATTAGTTTGTAAATTTAAAGAAACGATAAAAATATATTCACACAAAAAAGTTCGTGATAAAATGATGAGGAATATTTTAAAGACTAAAATATAATATACATAGAATATTATACAGAAATAAAGAAACCACCATATGAAAACAGAACATTCATCACTTCCATCACAACATAATAAGATTTGATCACATTCATAATATGGAAAGATATAAGTCCACAATGCATAGAATTTTAAAATAGTATTTCATTCAAAATATAAGCAAATATGATAGGTACACTTCAAAAATCCCGTGCTCATAAACATAGAGTTTCATAAATCATTAAAGCTACACATCAAGGTAGTTCTCTGGGAAGTTTTAAATACATTTATTTTACAATAAATTAAAAGGTTTGCATTTTTCCAAATGGACTGGGATGGGGATCCCATGGACTTTAAGAGAAATAGACTAGGACTAAACCTGGAATAAGAAAAAGGAGATGATCAAGTATTGATTACAAACTCTCAAAAAGATTGAATGACACAAACGGATGATTTCTGAAGGAGAATCATGAAAGATAAGGTATGTCGAAAAGTGATCACTTTACTTACTATGGTGTATTATCTCTCTCTCATTATCTTCTTGATGATGTGTAAATTTTCAGACCCCAACCCAGTTTTAGTCTCGCTGATTTTTCCAGCCAATGTTTAATGTGCAAACCCAGTTTTATATCAGCAATTAAGTACACAACAGAAAATTAATTTCAGAATTGAAACATGAGGATTATGAACTTCGTTTTAACACAGAAATGAAATATTAGCAGCACATAAAAACTCAGAAAATATTGACACAAATATTTTCGGTCTAACTTTGACCCTGGAAAAACCCACAAGGGGAAAACCAGTGAGAGAGGGAGATTTTTATTATTTAGGAGCTTCATAGAATTCTTTTATAGCATATTCATCTTCATAAATTTAAATGACAAACTTATCTTGACAACCGTGCCAAATCTTCACATAGGAAAATGAGCCAACTCCTCAAAATTCTTTCCAGAATTTTCTGTAGTCAAATACAGGTCTACTCCTCGATTTCTATGCTCCAAAATCTTGTACGGTCACCTTGAAATTTGTGCCAACTGCTTCAGCAAATTTTTGGGTGCATTAATGGTTGTACGATCACCTTGAAAACTGTTCCAAACTTCCAATAAAAACCACACAACAATCTGTCTCGATTTTTGTTCCAAGAAATGACTATACGGACCTATACAGAATTCATATGGTATGGCCTGAGTATGGTTGTCTGTCCCTCCTCGAAATCGGTGCCAAAAGTACATTGTACGGATTGATAAAATTCGTACCATATGGATAGAATTAAATGTTGTCTGCTGTCTCAATTTCTGTGCACACAAATGACTGTATGGACCTCAAAATGCGTTTTGTACGACCTCATGTGTATGATGAACCTTTGCCTTGATTTTTGTGCTATTATTCTTCCTTGGAAAGCATTCCCTAGCTCTCAAAAGTGGTTGCTCTCTTGCTTCTCGAAAATGCTCTCTCTCTTGCTCTCTCAAAAATGAGTCAACAACCCAAGAATGGGTGCACCCCTCTACCCTAATCGACCTCATGAGGTAGGTGAGGAGTTTTCTAATCCAATGGATGAGATTAGATTAGATGTGTGGCTGAGATTTAATTTCTCTTCATTCACCCTCACTAAAGTCATAAAGTCACCTTTTAATTTGCATCTCACAAATTAAATGACTAGGGCCCACATTAGGCACTTTCTCACCCCTTAGGCACCTAGGGACGAGAAACACTTGCCTAGGTACTTTATTTAATTGAAAATTTAACACTCCCTCTTACCGAGGAAAGTGTTACTCACCACTCTAGGTTTGTCCCTGATAAATACAAACTTTCCTCTGCCCAATGCCTTGGTGAGTATGTCTGGAACCTGCTCCTCTGTAGATATGTACTATAGCTCCACAACTCATCTCTGAACATAGTCTCGGATGAAGTGATAACGAATCTCGATATGCTTATACTGGTCATGAAAATTGGGATTCTCTGAGAGTTTAATGCAATTCTGATTATCATAGTAAATCACAGTAGGCCTCAACTACACACCGAACAATCCCACCAGCATCTTGTGAAGCCAAAGTGCCTCACAACTGGCCTGACTGGCCGCCATATACTCAGCCTCTGAAGAACTCAAATCTAATGACTTTTGTTTCCGACTGAACCAAGACACAACTACTGATCCCAATTCGAAACAACACCCTGAAGTGATTTTCTTGTCACTGACACATCCTGCCCAATCTGAATCTGCATAGCCAACTAGACAAACTCCATCTCCTCTCTAATAGTCCAAACCATAATCTATCATACCACAAAGATACTTGAGCACATGTTTTGCTACCACCCAGTGCACTCTCCTAGGCTCCACCATGAATTGACTAAGAGTGTTGACAGCAAAAAAAATATCTGGCTTGGTATTGACCAAATACATCAATGACCCGATCAACTGATGATACAAAGTGGAATCCACCAACTGTGACTCAAAAGCATGAAGCTTCTTCCATTTGGTAATCATGGGAGTTTTCATGGGCCTACTATCTCCCATCTGAAATTTGCTTAGAATATCACACACATACTTCCCCTGTCCCAGGAAGATGTGTCCAGGCTCCTACCAAACCTCCAATCCCAAAAAGTAATGCATCAGTCCGATATCAGTCATCTCGAACTCTGAAGCAAGGCTCTCCTTATAGATGTTGATGAGTCTCTTTGTCCCTGTAATGAAAAGATCATCCACATATGGCAGAAGAATGAGAGGATCCTCTCCAACCACAGTGAAGTATAGGTTGGGATCTGCCTCACTTTTCTCAAAACCCAACTGTTGCAAATAAGCATCTATCCTTGAATACCAAGCTCTAGGAGCTTGTTTCAGCCCATACAATGCCTTCTTCAGTCTACACAGATGAGACTCTATCTCATGCACCTCAAAGCCCAATGGTTTCTCAATATACATCTCCTCCTCAATAAGACCATTCAGAAATGCATTCTTCACATCCATTTGGTGGATATTCCAACCCATCTCTGCTGCAATGGAGATCATTGCCTTGATTAAAGTGTATCTAGCAACTGGCACAAAGGTCTCATCATAGTCGAATCCCTCAACCTGTGAAAAATCTCGAGCCACAAAGTGATCTTTGTACTTATCGATGCTGCCATCTGCAATGTGCTTTAGCTTATAGAGCCACTTGGAAGTCACCACTGATTTCCCCTCGGGTCTAGGAACAACTTCCCAGACATCGTTCTTCATGATGGAATTGTACTCTTCCATCATGGCATCTCTCCATACCTGTCTACCAATAGCCTCCTCAAAAGTGGAAGGCTCAGTCTCCCGAATACTACTCACCATTGCGATGTAGCTGCAAAACCTCTTAGGAGGTTTACTCTCCGTCACTGTCTGTTTGGGATTCCCCACTAAACCCTGTGCCTCCCTCAAAGTGTCTTGAAGCCACTTGGGCTTCCTCCTTTCTGAAGTAGTGTCCCATGGAGGGGACTCTCCCTGCTCAACCCCATCTCCTAAAGACAATGATCCTGAAGTAGACTCTGAAGTACCTGATCCTGAAACCTGTGGATCAGTAGCCTGCGAACCTGAACTTTGTGGCCCTGTCACCTGTGAACCTATCATCACCGAAGCTAGTGTCCCTGAACTCTGTGTCACTATAGTCTGCTGCGGGTTCACCTGAATCTGAGATGAAGACTGCTCACTTCTCTTTATCCCTATAGACTTCCTAAAGTCTCCGTCCTCCTTAAATCTGACATCCCTCCTCAAGACAGTCTTCCTCAAGGAAGGAAGGTAAATAAAAAAAGCCTTTGAAGTCTCATTGTACCCAAAAAATATCCCTCTCTCTTCCATGGGCTCCGAATTTTTCCTCTTCTCAGAAGGGACATATGAATAAGTGATGCACCCAAAAATCCGAAAGTGCCCCACCTCAAGCTTCTTCCCAGAAAAAGCCTCTTCAGGAGTCATGTTCCCCACAACCTTGTGAGGACTCTTGTTTTGTAGATAAACTGAAGTGTAGCATGCCTCAACCCATAGAAATAGTGGGAGCCACTGATCATGTACCATGGCTCTCACAGCCCCAACAATGGCCCTATTCTTCCTCTCTGCAACCCCATTCTACTGTGGGTTGTAAGCAACAATCAACTCTCTCTTGATGCCCTCTCCTACATAGAAGTCCATGAACTCCTTGGAGGTATAATCACCCCCATTGTCTGATCTCGAGACTCTGATTTTCTTCCATGTCTGGTTCTCCACAAGATCTTTTAACTCTTGGAACCAACTGAAGACCTGTCCTTTGGTCTTCATGAAGAAAATCCAAGACTTTCAAAAGAAGTCATCAATAAATACAACATAGTATAGGAAACCAATCAACGATGCCGAAGACATCGGGCCACATGCATTTGAATGTATAAGATCAAGAATCCTTGCTACTCTACTGTCACTGCTTGAAAAAGTAGTCTTGGTGTACTTTCTCAATTCACACCCCTTGCAAAACTCATGGTGCTCTAAACTGAAATCTAGAACTCTTGTCACCATCTCCCTCAGAACTCTCAAAGCCCCATGGTGTAAATGTGCCATCCTCATGTTCCATAGCTCACATAGGTCACTGTTGCTGCTGCTACTGGTGGAATGAATCAATGCTCTCACTGGATGAAACAAGAACTTGTACAGTCTCTCATGTCTAGTACCATTCACTTTGGCTGAAGTGATGCTAGAGCCCCTGGGGAAAAGGAGCACCTGCCCATCATGGAACAAGACCTCATAGCCCTTTTCCTCAATAGTAGAAACTGATACTAATTTCTTATTCAAGCTCGGAACATATAAAACCTCTATCAAAGTCATGGGAGGCAAAGAATCCCTCTGAAATGATACAGTACCACAACTTGCCACCTTGACCTCCTGGTCATCTCCAAGAACTACCTCTGCATCTACACACTATGTCAAGTCTGTCAAGTGCTCACAAACTGCTGTCATATGGCAAGAGGCACCATTGTCAATATACCAAGTATATGAATGAGTGGTCCTCATGGATAGACACACAATCAAGGAAAATTCCTTGTCAAACTTGGTCGAAAAATCTTCCACCTCTGTTGAAGTTGTTGTTTGTTTCTTCTTCTTGTTAGGACACTGACCTACATAGTGCCCAAATGTATGGCATGCAAATCACTTGACTTTGTTCATGTCTTTATTCCCTTAACCCTTGGGCTTGTTTCCTCCCTTTGGACCCTTTATGAAGTTCTTCTTGCTAGTGGTAGCAAGAGCCACATTCTCCTCCTCATGACCTATAGATGAACTGCCATGGACATAACCTCTCTGGGTCTCCTCCTGAACAAAGTCATCCCAAAGACGTTCCCAACCCGGAAGCTTCTCCCTAGCAACAATTCCCTCCACATAAACAACCCATTGTTTGGAAACTCCATTCAATGTTGTTCTCACAAGCTCACTGTCAACTATGGCTTCCCCCATAACTCCAAGCTTATCCCTCACATGTG
>JZKD02S1429716.1:0-11087 GCA_000966675.3 Picea glauca
TGTGCACTACTCAGGTGTGCGCAACACCAAAACTTAGTGCCAATGGCTCACCATCCTATATGTAAATTTAAAATTATAATTGATACCAATGACTCACCAAACTATATGTATAATTACAAAGGGTTCAGATCAGGGACATTACATGCAGGATGAAGAGGAAAAAGAGTTGGTGAGTTGAGATGTATGTTTGTGTGAGCGTACCATATCATTTTGGGTATTGGGATGAGTGAGGGAATTTTAGCCAGACATAATATCTCACTTGTCTTTATGGATTCATATCCCTAACTCGGGGGTGGCCTACTACAGAAAGAACTAGTGCAACAATGCTCACGGTTGGTATGAATGTCCCTCCTATGTAGTTAGTTGGTGATTTTTCTAATAAAGATAATTATTTTAAGTATATGTCTTTATGTTGTGAATTTTGTGTATTTATAAACTTCTTTGTCATTATATTTCATGGATGGTTTGCATTTACAATTTTGTATGTGATTGTAATTAATGTACAAATCTACATATCATTTGTCTGCATATTTGTATCATATGACATGGAATAATTTAATTATGGTATCATAGTTGGATATTAAAGGTGAATTCAGTGGGAAAATTCAGAAATTTTCTAGTGCCCCACTATCCCAGTAGCATGGGGATGGTTCAGTATGTTAAAAATTAGTATTAGAGTGACAGGTTCAACACTAAGCCTACATGTTGAAGCAAAAATTTGCAAATGCAAAATTTCAGAGGATGCCTGTAAATTTTATTTTTTTAAATTCCCAAGTGAAATTGAGGAAATTTGAGGAAATTAAGTCTCAGGGTTAAAATTTCCAAAATTAATCTCTATCTAAGTGACTTCATTCTTGGAATTGGTCAATGAATTGTAGAGCAGCCATGGTGAAATTGGGTAAAAAAACCCCAATTTCTAAGTGAATTTGGGTGGAATTCATGCTTATAGCCATTGAATGGGTGAGCATGATGGTAATGAATCGTTTGTAGAGTCAAAGTTGTCCTAGTGAATCCAAATTATAGAGTTTCATGGTTCCCTATGTGTCAATTTGTGAATTTTTGTATTATTGAGAAATTATGAAATTTTTGCAAATTTAGGAAATTTGGGAAAATTCCATACACGGTGATGTAGAGGCCACATGTTAGGTGATGTGTAATGCTATCATCATAGGTCCACAATTCCATATGGCATGGGTTTATTACATGTGGAAGAGGCCATGGAGGCAAAAGGTAGAGGGTCTAGTGCATGAGTGGCAAGTCCCACATCTAATAAGTGGTTTATGGGACTTTAAATTTGTTGTATTGGAGCCTAATTTCAAACCCTCACAACCAATTAAATGGAAACACATGGAAGGATGGCGATAAGTGGTACTGAGACTTTGGGATTGACCCAACTCCCATGTTATTCAAACTCTTCATATGCACCACAATAGTTGATCATCTCCCCTTCTCAGTTGTTTGATCAAGAACGCAACCAAGTTGTGCACTAAGTGCTGGATGGGACCTGCCCATCACCACAGTTAATGGATGGGTGTTGGGTGGAGGCATGATAGAGAAGGTAGGATCCCTGTCTCTTCCACTATTTGAAAAGGTGATAGGTGATCATTCAGGTACAAGTGAGGCTTGTAAGTAAATTAAATAAAGAAATATAAAGAAGAAAAGAAAAGATAAAGGAAGAAAGAGGAAAGAAAATAAAGGGAAAAGAATAAAGAAGAAGAAGAGAGAGAGGGATGACCTGGAGGATGATAGGGCAGGTACAAGGGGGTTGAGGGGTGATATGGAATCACCTCAGGGTACCAAGTGGACCCAAGGTTCCATGTCAACAACCACGTCAACGAAGATGACACATAATAAAAAGTTTCCCTATGTTTACAAAAAAAAACTAAGTTTGGATCAATAACACTTTATTCTCTTTACTTTTAATATGCTTGATATTGAAATCATATTCACTCAATAATTTCAACCATCTAACTTGTTTGGCATTTAATTTTGGTTGTAGGTGTGGCATTGACATCACACATAGGCCTTCCACCTACACACTCAACTCTCTACCTTATGTCTTTGTGTCCTCTACCTTATGTACTCAACCCCTGCCATATGTCACCATGGACCTACCACCATGGTAGTCCATGTCATCAAATATGACACATAAGAAAACATTTTCCTATGTTTTAAAACAAAAACTAAGTTTGGAGCCAAAAAACTAATTAGTCTAGGGATGGTATGAAGTGCTCATGGTTAATGTGGTTTTCCACATGGTGGAACAATTATTTCCAAAAAAATTTGGTAAATTTGGGGTCCCTATCACTAATCATGATTTTGGGAAAACCATGGAGTCTGATAGTCCTTAACCTTGTTTTTTGACTGATTGGGTGTTGTTAGTCCCTGTTCTGCCCATTTTCCATGGTTTTTTGTTAAACTTTGGTTTTCCCTTCTTGGCTTGAAAGCTTATTTTAAATCTTTTTATGCACATTTTAAATGTTTTTAAGTTTTTCAAAGATTAGGATATGATATGAAATATTTCTATCACATCACTTGTCCTTTCCTCGTTTGAATTTTCAAATTTTGTCAAATTGGAAAGGGAGCTACAAGAATAGCGTTATTCTTGCAGCATCAGGAGTAATCATAGTTCTGCATGTGCCACCTTACCCAGATCATGTTCTAACGTTCAAAATCATTATTAGAGGATCTACACATCTCTATATGATTTATTCCAGGTTTTTATTGTTATGATGAGAGCTAAATTTGGAGGATCAGGTTGTAATCACCACCTTGACATCAAATCAACACGCTCAATTATCATTCCATCTGAATGAAATCGTTATCTTTCTATTTTAGTATGATTGTCATTCTACACATGCTTTGCAGGTAAAGAGATAACTCTCAATTTTCAACAGCCCTCGAAAGTTGGAGATCAAACCCTCTATATTCTTAGAAATTTTCTGCAAGATTGTATCAGTGTTATGGTGCCCAAAAAGAGTGGTTAGATAACCAGATTGGATCCTGAAGGGACAGAATTGTTTGAATCATTTCCTCAAATGGCACAGAAGTTCAAGGATGTTGGTTGGTTCGACTTCTTCTTGACATTCTAGGGTCATGACAAGCAGATATCTATGACATTTGCACATAATTTCGATGGTTTCGAATCTTTAGTTGGTAAACTTATGATGCACGTGACAAAGCATTCCATAGCTAAAGCTTGCAAGTTACCAGTATATGGAGAAAGATGGTGGAAGAAAAAAAATGTAGTTATGGAGTTTGTAAATTAGTTTTTAATTCCAAAAAATCAAAACCCCAATTGGAGCTAGGGTATTGCACACAGCTGGGTGAGGAAATAATGGCACACTGCTATGTTGATTATCCATAGATACATTACATGTGAAGTAAGTTTTCTCTGTCCATCTCTATCATATTAGACTATTAATCCATGTAAATGGTGATTACCCTCTTAACCTACCTTATTTATTATTAAAAAGTTTATCCAAGATGTCTAAGAGGATTCAGTCACATACTGCAACAGCAAAAAACAATCTTTTTCATCAAGGGTTGATCAGAACGTTGGTAGTCTTTTCCTTAAATGAACTTCAGAGGTCTTGGGACTGGTTAATCTAGTCATTAAAACCTAATCTACAAGCAACTAAGTCTAAAACTGTTAAGGAGAATAAACCTGTAAAAGAGAAACATACCTCTCAAGCCACTGAGGTTTTGATGAAAGAACATTCCCCTGCAGCTAGGGTAACTCGTGTTGGCAAGGGAAAATTACAAACCCAACAAGCTAGTGATTTTCCTATGGGTAAAATTAATGAGAAAGGCACTACCAGTCGAGGTAAGAAATTTAAAATGGACGAAGAGACTGATATCCATTTTGATCTAGATATAAAAATGGAATTTGATGAACCTCAAGATTACATCACAAGCCCAGTTCAAATTCCATCTAAACAGAAGAAACAATGTACAGGCAAGAAGACTACAAAAGGTAAGAAACGGAGTAAGAAGAAGACATATGTACCTAAATATCCTAGAAGAAATTCTACCAGAGCTGCAAATAAATTCAAACTAAATTCAAAATCCATGTTTCATCCTTCCATCAAGAAGGAGAACTTCATTATCATAAAAGAAAATTCAGAATATTCTAGGAAGGAGATAAAAAAACATGCCTTGGCATATTCTCTACATAGGACAAAGAAGGAATCTGAAGAACAGAAGAAAAGACGAGAAAAGGGAAAGCAGATTGCGCAGTACTCCAGAAGACCTGTGACCAGGGGAACTACAAAGTCAGCTTCAGTATCTGAATCTACATTCAAAGGCACAAATGTAGTTAATGATGAGAGAAATGATATTTTTCCAGAACTATACCAGTTGCAAGATCTTCCAGAAACCAAAGACTCAGAAAGCACTGAAGAAGAGGACCTTAGTTCTGGGCTATCTTCAAAATATATAATTAAACTAAGGAAACCCCAAGCTTCTATAGATCTAAACCTACCTTCCCTAGTATAAGAATATCTAGAATTCAAGGTGGAAGGAAGGAAAGAAAAGGATAGAGTAAAGGATCTACATAGTATGATTAAGAAATTGAAGAAAGAAAAATCCTTTGTTGAGCAATGGAATGATAAACAATAAGAAAAGATACAATATTTCAAAAGGAAGAGGAAAGAGCAGAAGGCATTGCTAAAGGAGGTTAGAGAATCAAATATAAGATTATATTGGCATAATGTTGTGTTAACAACTAAGCTCAAACAGAGAGACACAAGGGCTTCTGCAGTCATCATACCATGATAATTCAAGGAAATTCTACCTCAGTTTTGATTGTTCAATGCTATTACTCAAAAATTAAAGATGAGTTGTTTGGTTCTTAGTGCTTGGTTCAAATGGAACTTTTTGGTATCTCTGATGAATCAACTCAGCAAGATAGTATTCCTCTTTTTGTGGGATTTTCCAGTTTTATCAAACTGTTTCCTAATCTATATTTGGATTGGCTATTGAGCCTACTACAATATAGGCATTAGAAGTGCTTGTATGAGCTTTATTCTCCTGGGAAATAGTCATTGACATGATCCTATTGTAAAACTGTAAACTAAAAAATAGGATCTATAGGAGTAATTTGTGTGCTCTAAAAAGACACTAGAAAGATTGTATGCAGGTCAATTAGTTGGGCATTCAAGGACCTTTTTTTGTAAAAACTCCATTGTAAGACAAGACTATATTTCATATTGGTACTAAATGGAAAAGGCATGTTGATGGTCAGATCTCCTTTTCATATCTCTATATATTTATTTTCTTACTTGAATACATTTATTCTGTTGCAATGCATATGATTTCTTGATTGTGAGTGACACAGTGAAAATTTTACTGTTTTTGTTCATAATTAAGGTTGTTTTCAAGTACATGTTCTTATTTCTTAATGATATTTTGGAATGAGAAATCTATGTGCGAGTTGACAAACTAGATACTCACATACCTTCCTTTCTTTATTTACCTTACCATCTGATCTTTTAAAGTGTCTACCATTTACTAAGCCAATGGGATGCTTACTTGCTTTTATATTGAGTTATATGTTTTATTGAATCCTTGAACCAACTTTCAACCATTTTCTAAAAACATATTCAGAAAACCCTTCATTAATACCATTGTAGTAACTTGATGATGCCCTAGATTTCCCTCTCGCAGTCACGTGCAACTTTAGGGACTAACAAAGTATATAAATATTTTTTTCATATCTACAACAATTTGACTAGCCTTAGCTTATGACAAAATTCCAATGAAGTGGACATATTTGGTTAATCAATCTACATTTACAAATATCTTGTCCTTCCCTTTTGAGGTAGGGGGACCCGTGATAAAGTCCATAGACACCTCAATCCATTTCTAATCTAGGATATGAAGGGATTCAAGGAGACTTGGAGGTGTGACTGATTCAAACTCTGTCGCTAACATGTATGACACTCTACCACGTATTTATGAATATTAGTCTTCATTCCTTTCTAGAAGAAGGATTGTTGGATATTGATGGCTAATTCTACCTTAATGCATTTTCCATTGTAGGAATTAGTTTTGTCCCCCATAATTGCAATTTGGAAATTGGAGGTGGGGTAGACAAATAGATTTAATTGTCTTATTGTTATTGTAAGTATCAAATTGTGTGAATTACCAATATCTATAAGCATTGTTACTTTAGTTTTATTAATGTAGCCAAGGACTTTAAGAGTTTGGGGTTGAGTAATACCCATCATTGTAGTGACAAAAAGAGTTGGCATGGATTTTCGTTTGTTAGATTGCTCATTCTCAGTTCCTTCATCAGAAGAAGATGTGTTCGTAGATTCCTATTCCTTGTCATTCTCACTATTATTATTTTTTAAGAACCTTTTTTTCTTGCATTTATTCCCTGGACTCCAATTGGGTGTGTTGGATTTGAAACATTGACTCGTATCCTTCCTTTTATCTAATTGTGAGTTCCTTCGTTGAGGAGGGATATATTTTGAACTTTATTTTTCAAACTGGGGTGAAGGGGATTGCTAATAGGACATGAGTTTTTGATCTATAAATTGTCATGTGTATTCCACTAGACAGTTCATCACAACAGAGCTAATAAAATTAATAAAATCTTTACTGTGAAGGTTAGTTTCCTTTAGATCTCAGATTCTTCGATTAATGTTTTTTTCTTCTTAAATGTATGAAATAGATGAAACGCAAAAAATAGAGAACATAAATAAATACTCACACACCATCCCCAAATAACACAATATATAACTTGGGAAGCCCAATACAGGAGAAAACTCAACTAGAAGGTCAGGTCGCTCTACTCTCTTTTCTTAAAATGCAAGTACAAAGAAAGAGGCACTCTCTATGGAGTTTCCTTTGACATTATGGCATGTATGGCTACTATAAAATCTCTCCTCCTTTGTTATTCTCACAATATACTACTCTCAACTATTATTCTCAGTTATGGAATAAGATATAATGCATAAGAATGGAACCCCTTCTCCTCCTAGCGGCCTGATATTTAACATAGCCCGATAGTCATCTAGGGTTAGGGTATTGACTTCCTCAACCATAAATTAGTTATCAGGTTTAGACCTTATAGAATGTTCTATAAAATGAAATACATGGATATCCCCACACATTTAAGTAATGGGGGTTGATGTGGCATCCACTCGCACCATGGTGATCATTACGATATGTCAACTTGCGAGAGACATAAATTTCACATATGAACTTCGATTGAGGCGATTCTTGCACCATTGGAAAGGTCTTGATGTGCAAGATATAGTCAATTGCTCCATAGTAAGGTTTGGACCATAAAAAAGTGTCGTTTGATGCCTCAAATATGGATTCAAAATATTTCACATGGTTTTTTGGACCCAAATTTCCAAATTGGAACCAACCGCTAGTGGCTAGTACACAAACATCATTAAAATATTCCTCTACTAAGCCCAATTATTGCAACCAGGTGAGTTTAATGAAGACTTTGTCCACCTCTATATCTTGAAAACACTTGAAAAAAAAAATTTTGAATGTGTCCTAACCTCTTCCTAGGCCTTGAGATTTGGAGTTCCACCATAATAACCAGTCACAAGCCAATTTATCAAAGTGCATCAATCTAATACCGGTTTTCTCTTCCTCATTATGTATGTGATAAAAATTGAAATAGTTTTTGACCTTATTAATCCATATTGTGCCTTCTCGATCATCCTCGCCATCAAACTTGGGTCTACTTATTTTTACTTGGTGTGCACTACCATTGAATGAATTTGAGTTAGATGATTGGTGTGGCCATGAAAACCATGTGTGGCAATTTGAATTGCTTATTTCCTTACTTTCATTTTTTAATGCTTTAAGCTCTCCTTGAGCATCTTGTATTCTGAGTTGATCCCTTCAAATTTAGAGTTGATTTTAGATTCCAACTTTTTCATTGTATCAATTACTTCTGAGTTGGGAGGATCTCTAATGCCCAAGATATTCCTTGAATTATTTGTCTATCTCATGGAAATCTAGTTTATTTGCTTGAGTAAAAAGACCTTTGGATCTTTGAATCAATTAGAAAGTACTTCAATACCAATGGCTAGCAAAAAGGTGTCTCTTGAGTGGTATGGTGTACGACAGTAGAGAAAAAGGGAAAGGGTTATGATGTATACAATGTACGTCATTTGATAATAGAAAAGGTTGTGGTTGTCAGTACGGCATACATCAACTCTAATGGATAGGGTGGAAATTGTTGGTATGATGTACAACAACTCTAATGGATAAGGAGACAACTAGTAAGGAAGAGTATGACTAAACAATAGGGAATAATGTTTAGAGTGCACATTTTTAATCCACAAATTTACAAAGATATTGGCTATACCAACTGTAGGAAACCAATATAAGAATAATCATATTTAATAATTCATTTGATGATTTATATTTATAAATGGACAACTATTTATATACTATGGAGTATATAGGAAGCAACCTTTCACACAGGTGATCCTCTTTCTATGTATGCATGATTGTACATTGTTGTGTATTTTGGTTATTGACTACACTATTGGTAACTACTTTACTATATAATCCCTTAGATTACAATAGACATTAAGATATTTATTCACCTAGTGGGGTTCATGTTGTAACTTGGGTTCCCTTTTCATCAATGGTGGAAGTCCTTTACTCTCACTATGATTTTCATTAATGGTTGTTGCTTAGAGGATCTTTCTTTTATGATATTTCCATCTGGTACATAAGAAATTCCCACTTAGTGGTATGTTCTCTCAAAGTGGTATTTCTTTTATGATATTGTCATCTGGTATGTATGAAAGTCCCACTTAGTGTTTTGTTCTCTCAAACTTGCTAACCAAGACATAAAATCAATCATTAGTTCCTCATTTGATCTCTTGTTGATTAGTGTGAGAATCATTATGGTCCTCCTTTCAATAGATCTCTTCCTATCGACTTCAATTCATTTAATTTGGGAATAAGATCTCTAGACCTTATTAGTACCTTGGTGTTTGCAATGATTAGTGGTATATTCCCTCACACTTGACAGTAGGTTCTATTCGATGGCCCCTGATTGATTGATTCTAGTAAGTATTCAAAATCATCACATATATTCATGCTTACTAGAGTGTACTATGTACATTGGGGTCTACCTTGTATTTGGAAATGGTATACATCAATGACCAATGACTAAATAGTTTCTCCCATGTTTAACTTCAAAAAATTTATTCACATGGTGCATATTTGCACATCATGATGGATATTGATTGAAGATCTTAGGCTTGGGTAGCATCCCCAATTGGTTGTACTACTTGAGTTACTTCCAATACCACATTCTATATTACATTAGTACTTTGTATAATTGTATTGTTTACTCTATAGTTTTGGTTGTCCTATAGATGTACATTATGACATAGATCCACTTTGTATATGTTCATGGATATGACTTGATTTGTTTTGCATGGATCGACTATGTGTTTCTTCATGGCCATGATCTTATATTGAGGTTTTACATAGATCCACATTGTACTTGATTTTCTAGCCATGTTTGTTTTCCACTTGAGCATGGGGATTCCCACTTCAAGGAAGAGATTTTTCTAATACCTTGTTTTTCCTCGTAAGTGATTCTCTGATCTAGGGTCTACTGACCTCCTAGATTTTCTAAATCTTTTCTCTTTTTATAATTTCTTTCATCCATCAATTTATATTATGGCCTCATTCATTACGGAGCATCTATTATATGTTTATATACCCACTCGTGGTCACTTCAATTGTTGATCTAGCCTAGTGAAATTATTATATAACATCGACCTTTATCATTTTGAGTCTTCCAATGCCTCTTCTATAAAATAATTCAATGTACTTGCATTTCACTATTCATCATCTAGCATGCACCCATGTTTTTCCCTAAAGAAACCCATGGGCACCTGCACTTCGTCAAAGAACAACATTTGGGCACCCTCAAAATGAACTAAAAATATATATGAAACATACAAATTTTATGGGTTTTGAGTGGAAGTGATGGGACATGTATACGTGTACACCATCAAATTCAATCATAAAGTACTTGAACCAAATTCTTAAAGTATAAATAGAAGTTTCATGGATGGGTAGGGTTAGCTTGTTATCTCTTTGAAAGACTAGGAGAAGTATTTGATCTTATTCTTGTTAATTCCAACTGAAGCCCTAGTTGTTTCTATAAGTATGAGAAAGATCCTTTAGGGTGCATTCGATCCATTCTTTGGCTCCCCTATCATAAGTTGATCTTGATCCTTCAGTTGAATGAGAATTTGAAAGAGATTGAGGTAGGAGGAACCTAGTCTTAGGTGAGGAGACTGTAACAAGGAGCAAGGACAAGTATATATAGTTGTTATAAACTTCCTATTTCATTAATATAGATCTCTTTTCGTTCCCCCTCCCAAATTTTGATTCAATTTATTTCTAAATGTTTATGCATTTGTACAGTTGGATTGGTAAAATTATTACCCTATTGGTAGTGGATTAATTTCATTTGAATTTACTTTAGTATTATAAAATTGTGTCAAAGGAATGAGTAAGGTATTTGGTTGCTTGAATGTGTGTAGGTGCTAAAGAGATATAGGTGAATATGCATTTGGCGTATTCATAATCTAAATGAAGAAACAAGAAATATTTAACAAGTATTTCATTTTTTTAACTTTTTAATTTTTCATTTTAGTTACATTAGTTTAATTACATAAAAAAGTAGAGTAATATATCCTACATTATTAGCAAAAATCCAACCTCTTCCTTTGGATAAACCCGTTAGACTTAACTAATTTCCCTACAATAGAGAACATCCACTCAGAAAGTACTAAAACATATGACAAATTATATATTATATTATATTATATGTTCTATTTGAGATCAAAGAATGAACTCTCATGCGTTTGATACTAAAACTAGGTGGTAGGTGCTAGACAAAACTCAAAACTCATTAGGAAGAAAGAATACGTAATCTTTGTGAAATTAAGAAAGTGGAGGATGAAAATAGTTCTCAATTTCAAAATATTTGTAATTTACATAACTTGTTAACTAATTAAAAAAAAATAGGAAATTTTTTCTTCAATCTTTTAATCATAAAAACAATATATATATAT
>JZKD02S1429727.1:0-11087 GCA_000966675.3 Picea glauca
TCAAATACACTCCAAGTATTTGAATTATTAGACTCTATGCACTCTTTTTGCAGCAGCAGTCCTTCAATTCTTCCCTCAGGTTACAAACTCTGAGAATCTACTCGGCCAGTGCACCTGTTGCATGGCTCCTGTGCTTAACTTGCACTTCTGCGAGAATGAAAACAATGTTATCCTTCCTAAGCTTGCAGAGACAAACTCTGAATTCTGTCAACGCACACCTTGTGGACAATTTCACTGCACTCCTTGCAGGAAAAATCTTGCTCAGACAGAGAAACAATTGAAACTCATTTCCTTACTCTCCCTCTCTTCAGATTTCAGACATTAAATATGAAATCATGCATTCACGCATCAAATAAAATGCATAACAGAGAGTAAACAAGCATATATCAATCAACATGTACAAACAAAGAAAGAAATTGAACACCATGAGTATGAACTAAAGATCTTTGTATTAATCCAGAACTTGTGTACATGGGTTTCTACTCTACACAACTCTCTGCTTCTTCTTCTCTATGCTCTCTTGATTGATAATGTTGCTAATGTTACAATGATACAAGTGAGGGTGTCTATATCCATTTTTCCTCCGGCTCCTAAAACTGTCTAATCTAAGAATTCAAGGCTACCTACTTACATTTACTAGCATAAATGCCTCTTAATCCTTCATACGAGAGCAGGACGCTCAAGGTATGATTACAATCTACAAGTACAGCCTTTCTTAATTGTTTCATTTATGTTTGGTGTATCAAACTTCAAAACATTTTAAACAATTCATCATGTGCCAAAATGCGTTGGTGTTTTGTCCCATGCTCGCTTATTGTTGTGATGCTCCTGCATCATACTTCCTTAGCTAATATGCAAGATGCATTCCTAGAAGTAGAATCGAATGTATTGGTGGTTGACAATCTCAGAAGTAAAGATGACAGGGACAGAGGAAGAGGGAGATCTGAGGCCTCAACCTCTGGTTCTTATACAACTCACCCTCAAGTGGACGAATTGACCAAAATGGTGAAGTCCATGTCTATGGAGATGGAGAAGATAAAAATGTAAGGGAAGCAGACATTCAAAAATCCCCAAATCATTGATAGTAGAGGAAAATTCAGAAGGTTGAACAACAATTCTTCTCATATCATGCCAAAGGAACAAAGGGACAGGGATAGAACTGATAAGAAAATTTAGAATCCTCTCCAAAATAACCTTGTTTATAATGAGAAGAGGGAAGAAGAAGAGTTGGAACCTGAGATTCACTATATTGGAGACACCTCCCCATTTCCTCATTTAACTCAATCTGCATATGAAGAATTCCTCATGAACAGTCAAATAAATGAGTTGATTAAGGGGGAAGGGGCCAGTAGCAGTCCCAATAAATACAACCTCTGGTCTAAGAAGAAAGAAGGGAGGTCTGACATCCCTGATCAGCCTCTCATAGTAGAGAAACCTATTAAGAAGTCAAAAAATATCGACAATAAAAAGAAAACTCATAATCCCTAGCCAATAGCCAAAGACCTTGTCTCAGAGGTGAGAGAAATTTTGAAGCCTCCTTCCTCCTTTAAATTTGAGCATGAAATTCAAAAAATCAGAATTCATGTGGCCATTTCAGAGCTAGTCAAACATGAAGATTTCAAAAGGTCCCTCTCTAAGCTATTGCAGCCCGAACCATCCTGCCATTCCACAGACTCAGTGAATCTCCAAGACGAAAAGCCAATAGTCATATTAGGTCCTATGGTAGAAGATAGAGATGATTTGTCCCCTCCCTTCTACACATCACTAAACATACACGACAAGGTGCTACATAATTGTCTGATGGATTCCGGGGCATCCCATAATCTCATGCCCAAAACTGTCATGGAAGAACTCGGGTTGGAAGTCACAAAGAATTATCATGATTTGTACTCTTTCGATTCAAGGAGGGTGAAATTTCTTACGGTCATCAAAGATCTGGTGGTAACCTTGTTTCATATGCCCATGAAAAGTGTGGTCATGGATATCGTGGTAGTTGATGTACCTCCCAAGTTTGGCATGCTATTGTCAAGATTTTTGATAAAAAGGCTTGGGGGAACACTGCAGATGGACCTCACATATGCTACCATTCTGATCTTTCGAGGGGAGAACAGAAGACTGTATAGAGAAGATCAGTTGTCCTACATTATGAGTGATGAGGCAGACCCCACCATCATCCTATAATTTGCCTAGATATTGATTTAGGATCCAGATCACTGCAACTCACCGATGCCCCTAAACCTCCTCTTGAAATCAGAAATCCTATTACTCTCTGTGAAAAACCCCCTTCGATTACCTCTTTTTGGAAAATGTTCTTTGATGGAGTTTCTTATAAACAAGGTGTTGGGGCTAGAGTAGTTTTTGTTTCCCCTACTCTGGAAACTATATCTCAGTCATACAAATTGGAGTTCAAAGCTACCAATAATGTGGCAGAGTATGAAGCTCTTACTTTGGGTTTAAGGACTGCAAAGGACATGGGGATTTAAGAGATATCAGTGTTTGGAGATGCTGAGTTGATTATTCAACAGATCAGAAATGTTTATCAAGCCAAACACCCTTGGCTTAAGAGTTACAGAAATGAAGTATGGGACCTCATTGACAGATTTTTCCTAGCTTTCAATATATCATTTATTCCAAGAGGAGAAAACACTAAGGATGATTCCCTGGCTGTTTCGGCGAGCAATTTCAAAATTCCTATGCCACCTAAGCTCAAGTATGATACAGAAGTAAAATACAAGCCCTCCATCCCTGATAATGTCAAGCTTTGGAAAGTGTTTGAGGATGACCTTGAAATCAAAAGGTTCTTGGAGATTGTAGAGGAGTTTTCAGCATTGCATATTGATCAAGACCCTGTTTCTGAAGCCGATCCCTATGATGATGATTTTTTGAACAAGATTGTTAATCATCATATTGTTCAATTGGCTAGCAATCACATCCCCAAAGCAGTAGTTCCTTTGTAAATTCTTTTTGATAGAAATGATGTGGCAGTAAAGGGAAAAATCTCAAATGATGATGTTGATGTGGCTGAGTGCAATATTGGCACAGAGGAGAAGCCAAAGTTTGTCAAGTTGTATAATAGCTTGTCAAAGGAGCAGAGGGTTGATTATACTGAGCTATTAAAATAATTTACTGATGTGTTTTCCTGGACCTATGAAGACCTCAAAACATATGACATCAGTGTTATAGATCACAAGATCCCATTGAAGGAAGAATCCAAACCATTTAGGAAGAAGTTGAGGCTCTGTGTCGACTTGGTCCCAGTGAGAAATAAGAATGGAGAGATTAGGCTCTGTGTTGAATTCATAAATCTAAACATGAGCTCAAACAAGGACAATTACCTGCTGCCAAAGATGGAACACATATTTCATAGGGTACTAGGTGCATCCAGAGTTTCCATGATTGATGGCTTTTCCGTCTACAATCAGATCTTTGTTTTACCTGAGGATAGAGAAAAGACAACCTTCACCACTCCTTGGGGAACATTCATGTATGCCAAAATGCCCTTTGGGTTAATGAATGCAGAAGAAACCTCTCAGCGAGCCATAGACATTGACTTCATTAGGTAGAAAGATAAATTTGTGGCAATCTATCTAGATGACATAACAGTCTTTTCCAGAAATGATAAAGAACATTGTTGTCATCTGAGGAAAGTTTTCTTGAAATGCAGAAAGTTTGGTCTTTCCCTGAACCCCAATAAATCATTATTTTCTATGAAGGAGGGAAATTTGCTTGGCCACATAGTATCAGCCGAGGGAGTCAAGATCGATCCCAACCGGGTGGAAGCAATCCAAACATTATCACTCCCAAGGTCTAGGAAAGAGGTCCAGTCTTTCCTGGGCAAGATTAACTTTCTAAGGAGGTTTGTTTCAAATTTTGTTGAATTGTTGAAGCATATCACAACCACGCTCAGGAAGGGGAATGAAATAAAGTGGTCTGTTGAACCCAGATAATCTTTTAGCTAGATTAAGAAGGCATTGACTGAGGTCCTCGTGCTGATCAGTCCTGACTATTCCAAGGATTTTCTATTTTTTTCTTTTTCTTCTTCTGATGCAGTAGCGGATGTTTTGTTGCAAAAAAATGTTGAGGGATTGGAACAACTTATCTCCTTTTTTACCAGGGCATTGAGGCATGTAGATATCAGATATGAAATCATGGAGAAGAAAGTCTATGCATTGGTTAAATTCCTTAAGGCTTTCAGGATCTATGTTCTTCATTGAAGGGTTATTGCATATGTCCCTTTAGCTTTTGTGAAGGACATTCTCATTCAGACCGACATAGATGGAAGAAGGAGCAAGTGGATTGCAAAAATCCTTGATTTTGATATTGAGATAAATCCCACCAAACTAATTAAAGGTCATGGTTTATCCAAGTTGTTGGATGAATCTAATTGTAAGGCTCTGGGGATTAACTTCATCAACATTTCCTCAGAAAATTAGTAGGCTGAATTGTTTGATGGTAGTCCTCAAGACAAACCTCCACTGGCATAATGTACCTGGTATAAAAATATTATACATTTCCTATAGGATTGAAGGCGCCCTGATGGTATGGGAAAAAGCAGAGCAAGATATTTAAAGCTCAAGGAAATCAGATATTTCCTTATCAACCAGGTCTTGTATTAGAAAGACCCTCTAGAAGTGCTTTTGAGATGTTTAGACCCATAGGAGGCCCAAAAAATTATGTTTCATTTCCATAGTAGCCAATGTGGGGGACACCATTTTTGGAAGACCACAACCTACAAAATTCTCAGGGCTGGGTATTACTAGCCCACTTTATTCACTGATGTCTGCAGAAAGATTAGAGCCTGTATCAAATGTCAAAAATTCTCAGGAAAGCAGCCGCTCAAATCTCTACCACTAAATCCTATAGTAGCTTCAAGACCCTTTCAACAATGGGGGTTGGACTTCATTGGGGAAATTCATCCTGCTTCAAGTGGTCAAAACAGGTGGATGTTAACTACAAAAGATTATTTCACCAAATGGATAGAGGCCATCCCCACCAAGAGTGCTTCGCATAAAGTGATCATTAGTTTTTTGGAAGCTATTATGGCAAGGTTTGGTTGTCCAAACAAGATCATCATTGATAATGATGCGTCCTTCAATTCTAAGCCATTGATCAAGTTCTCCCAACGGTTTGGGATTTCATTAATTCACTCCACTCCCTATTATCCCCAAGGCAATGGAGTGGAAGAGTCCTCTAACAAAAGTTTGATCAAGCTTATTAAAAGACTGTTAGAGGATAATAAGAAGGCATGGGATTCAAAGCTCAAATTCACTCTGTGGACTGATCGAGTGACAACAAAAAGATCACTAGGAATCTCCCGTTTCCATATTGTTTATGGGACAAAAGTCATTTTTCTTTTTCAGCTGGCTTTACCTGTAGCAAAATTCTTTCAGGATTATCAAGGAGAGCCTAATGATATGATTAGAAGGATTCAATAACTGGTGGAGGTCCTACAAGCTAGAGAGCAAGTGATGGAAAGAGCTCATGACCGTCAACAAAGGATCAAGTAAGCCTTTGACAAAAAGGCAAGAAAAGAAGATTTCCAGCTGGGAGATCTAGTGCTTAAATGGGATGCACCCAGGAAGGACAGAGGAAAGCACAACAAATTTGAAGCCTTGTGGATTGGGCCCTTCAATTTTTCCGAGACAATTCCAAATAATACCTACAGGTTGCAGAATTTGGAGGGCGATGAAGTTTTTGGTGGCCCTGTAAATGAGCATTTTTTGAAGAAGTTATTTATTTGACCCGCAATTGGCTCTCATGTATTTGTAAATATTGTTTTTATTTTGTTTTCATTTTCAGTTCATAAGTGACTCCATAGCCCAACAACTAGGCACTGAAACTGCAAAAGAGTTTTGGGCATCTCACAGGGAGCAAGCCATCCCCCATGGAGCCTAATGTTATCACATAAATTATTAAGGGGGGTGTTTTCCTAAGAAATGACCCCCTTTGGCGAAAAAATGGCAAGACGTGGGTCAAAAACCCAGTTATCCTAAGTTTGAGGAGCAAGAGCGCATTGTTCTAAGTGGCAAGCAGATCCGGGAGACCAAAATTTGCGCTCTCAGATCTACGTCATAGGTTCAATACCGGATCCCCACCACCTTTTTTCCTTTAATGGGAGGGGTGGGGGGTCTGATATGGTATTTTTAGAGTGTGGTCCCCCCACTTTCATGGTGCCTTCTCGTGATGTCGGACCCCCGGGCTCAAATCAACTTACCACCCCACCCCCCCTCCAATATACCACATATCGCTTCCGCTTACCATCCCCACCTCTTGCTGACACTTGTCTTCCACTTACTTGTCCCTTCTCTGTCAATTGTATCAACACCACTCCTCACCATATCCCTACTTTCCATGCGTACTGCATTTCCCACCACATGTCACATCCCTCTTTCTTCCTCTGCTTCTCACCTCCCATCATCTGTATCCCATGTCATCTCCACCTATATGGTTGTCCTCACTCTCCCTTCGCCACCACATCTTCTATACCCACCACATCGTTGACACGTCCTTCCACCCGACAACCAAACATGTGTCGTATTCGGCTAGAGGATGTACCAGTCGCCTCACCCATTCCTCCTCGTCAACATCCATGATCACCATCCAATCTTCCTCGTATGAATCCAACAAAGAACAGAAGGCGAAAGAAAGAAAACCACATCTCCAAGCACAGGCATTGACTCTGCTCACTCAGATCCTGAGGAAGCAGTTAATGTAAATGTGGAAGGTGGGTGAGACATCATCTCCTTCCATAAATAGATGGCCAGAAAGGGACAAAGCATAGAGGCAGGTTGTCATTCCAAGCTGATAGAGATCGTGTCCGACAGAAGATCGCATGGGAAGTTTGACCAATGTCTGCATGCGCATCCTAACAAAGAAACTCATCAATGCAAAGCCTTAAACTCATTACATGATCGTGCCTCCAACAACAGAGTGAGTTCTAAGTATATGTAGGCATTTTTTCCATTTTGTTATGGGTCGATGGTAGAACTAAGCTCCTGATTGTAATGTTTTGATGAGGACTTTGGTTCTCTGGTTATGAACCGATCCTTGAGACTTCTTGTTTAATGGAAACCAACTCCTTTCTTTATATTTTTCTTCTGACTCTGAAAGCCCAGGAATGGAGGATCCAGTCGGGTGTTATGATTAGAGTATAGTGTATGTTTGACTATATCTGTAGTTGCAACATTTTCAATTTCTTGAAGTTTTTAGATTCAAGAGCATATTGTATATGAGACTTTTCCTCCAAAGGCTACTGGAAGACCAGGTGTCCAGAGAATACCTTCATACTTTCTCACCTTCTGTCTATCTACTCACCACTATACAACTTTACTGGCTTAAGTTAGATCAATACCTCACTTATCTACGCATCTTCAACGCAGTTTTCTGAGTTAAAGAGATACGGTCCTGAGACAACATCCATTAGACCATATTTAAAGTTATTCAATGTGACATACAAACTGATGGGTATCAGGCTCATCCTTGCTGCAATCTAGGGGTGACTTCTAGTAATAACTGGCACAAAACCTCATGTACGCGGGTTGTAATGGTGCAACTTGTGTATACACATGTTGTATAATTATTAGGACCCTTATATGTGGAAAAATAGTAATTTTAGCTCTGGGAATTATAAGAAAGGAACTTCAAGTCTGCATAGGGAAATGGAAAAAGGTCTTATGAAAAAATTTGCATAGGGAAAAGAAAATATTGCTATAACAGATGCCCCCTAATGTGTGAGGTCAGAGGAGTATCTTCGATGGCCATAATACATTATAATACCCAAAAGTGGAGTAATGGAGACCCAATTAGATGAACTAGTTTCTCATGAGAATATTACAATCCGTATTGACTTTGCACACATGGCTGTCAATTTGAATTAAACTACAAATCCATGTGAAAATATATCAAATAGTTTTTCATGGTCATGAATAAGAAATACAAAGGTGGATACATGCTAAAGGATGTCATAGTCACGAACAAGGCCCAGTAAAACCAATCTCAAAATCAATATGAAGATATATGTATACAATGAAGTACAATCTTATCTCCCATGATAATTGAAGTCACATAGGTATCGGTCCAATGAAATATAGCAACAACTCTAAAAATTTGTGACTATGAACTGATGTCTTCAAGTATTCTACATGATCTACCAAAGGTGAAAGTATACATCATGTGACTAAAGGAGTTGAGGTTGAATACAATGAGACTTCGTTTGATTACCAATCATTAAGGTATACCATTAACAAACGCGAGACAACCTACCGATAATGAAAGTAGGTATCAAGGCACCAAGTACATTCTTACAAGTTTGAATAAAGGTGTCTAGTTCGAACACTTGAAGAATCCATCAATCAAGAGACATTGATGTATTCCCAAGTTTCAATAGTGGGAGAACCTGCCACTAATGACTACAAGCCTCTAGGTACTCATAGGACTCTAGGCATCGTTTCCAGAATAGATGGGCTGAATTCAATGGAAGGAGACCTGCTCAAAGGAGAACATTGAGGAATCTCTCATCATTTGACATGAGGTACAAAGAAGGAGCTTGATTATTGGAGGAAATCATACGAAGAACATGTTCATGAACCAACAACCCTGTGTGTCTTTCACGTGTTCCAGATGCAAGCGGTACATGAAAAAGACCCTTTGAATAATAGCCAATAAGAAAAAGTTTTAGCAAAGGAGAGGAAACCATCAATAATTCTAATGGAATTAAAGAAACTGAATGAATTGCAATGTGTGAATACATTTCTTTTTGTCGAACACAAGGGAAAAATCCCAGTCAGTGACCAATGATGAAATGTCGACTACTGGGTTCAAGTTTACCTACCAATGATGAAAGTAGGATCAGGGTGCACGATAGGACTACAACTTCATGTAACTCTGAGACACATTGAGGGTATGGCCAACATGCAAAGTCAAGATTTATGAGGAATGGCCGACATAGGCTGATAGACATCCTTTGAAAAAGAGTATGAGACATATGGAAGACTCTCATAGCATAGAATCAATGATGAAACTTTTTGATGTAGGAGGAACCAATCAAACTCTCCATAGAGACTGGAAGAGTAACTAGTCGGAAGAGTAAACTATAAGTAACAAGCTCATCTTCCTAAGGTCATTCTAAACCCAAAATTTGGATGACAAGTGGACTCAAAAGTTCGTTCTCTATTCAAACAAGACACGATTGTTGCCAATATAAGATAATATTCTTTTCTTTCCCGTCTTTTTTTTCTTTTCATAGTCAAATGAATGTTATGATACAGAGGAGGAAACAAGTGTCACAAGTAAGAAACTAGTTCCAACAGTGGAACATACCTATGCTCAATGCAAGGAGGTGCATGCAGGATATGGACACTCAGGGGATTGTTTCCTCTTGGGGTATAAGGTGTTAAGATGCAAATGATATAAACAAGGCTCTACTTCGCTGATGGTGAAAATTGCTCAGGTGATAGGATTATAATGAGAAATTGAGAAATGACAATAGGCTCAATACTGCAAGCAAGAGAATGAGATGAAATTACAACTTAACTCCAAAAAATGTCATTTTTCGTGAATTTAGTCTACCTGGTTTGAAAAAGGGGTAAACTTACACCAAACAAACGTCATTTCAAATCCAATTTGCGAGTGTAAAAGAGACAAGTTCACTCGGAAATATTTTCACTTTTTGAGAGAGTCGAAAAAGAGTTTAAACCAAATTCGTTGGGAGTCCCACTAGGTACAGGTCAGCATGCTTATGAGTAAGAAATTTGGTTCAAAATCAAAGTCATATATTAGCTATAAGAGACTCTTGGTCCTACGGGAAAAAATCTTTACATGGGCATCGAATGGTGCAAAGAATCTAACTAGGGAACCCATGTTTGGTAAGTCTCTACCATTCAATAACGACACTTCTAGTTGCAGAAAGAAGGTTTTGTGTTACTACCAAATGGGTTCGTACCTAAGAAATATGAGCTACAGTCATAGGATGATGCAAATGTGCACACTGGATTGATGAAATACCCTATATGTTGGTTGACAAAAATACCTGTCCAGAGTTACGAATAGGCGACCTGGCACTAAAATCTGTAAGAATCCCTGGATAAAACCACCGAAACCAACTCCATCCACTGTCGTATTAGTCCATTAGGACAAAATATTAGTAAAAAATATGCAAAGTGGGTAAAATTTTTGTATAAATAGTAAAAAAACCAATTTTACTATACCATTTGCATTTTTTACCTAAATAGTGCATTTTGGACCAAATTTCCCCTAAATTTCAACTACTAATTATGGGAGCCATGAGTGATAGAATCAACAACCGTCTGGACCAGGTAATTCATCTTGTTCTTATCTTTATTTCTAGTGGATTAATATTTGCAATTATGTCTCATTTTTTTATCATTTTAAGGAATAATTTAGAAACTAGGGTATACACGAGTTATAGATCATTGGGTCGCATATACACAACCCTATACGTGATTTTTTCAAAACATCCAACTTATAAGAAGACCTATAAATGACTGTGTAAACTATAGCTCACGCACAAGTCTATCGATATGGTTTTTAAAATGTTACCAACTGAAACAATGGTTTTAATCTTGTAGGATGGTGCTAGAGTGGAGAGAAAGAGAGCATGAAGAGGTGGATGTTGTACTGGAGAGAGATCCGGGAGCCCAGATGGCTTTAAAAATACGTGGTCTATATAATTTTTGGGCACTCAAAGGTATGAGGGCTCAAGTGATACTGCTTCATATGATAGTGAACTATTGGGATCTGGATACGAAGACCTTCAACCTTGATTGACAACCATTGATGATTGAAGTTGAGGGCATATACTTCTTTATAGGATTGTCACATTGGGGTGAGGTGGTCAACCTCAAAGCTTGAGGATATGTGAGTGGCATGAACATAAAGGACTACATAACCACCCATTGCATTGCAGGAACCGAGAAGGTAAGGAACCAAATCTCAATTAGAGCGATCAACAATCTAAGTCTCAAGACTATTGTCCTAGTGTTGACACAGATCACGAGGTCAGCCTATTTTCACTAGGAATCGAGGCCACTTATGTTCTATTCAGTGGAGTGCTTGCGACCCATGTTTTA
>JZKD02S1429749.1:0-11087 GCA_000966675.3 Picea glauca
CGAACCCGTCGATTTTTGAAATGTGACTAAGTATGGTAACTAGAAAGGGATAAACGAGGGGAAAAAGAAAAGGGGAGCAAGGGTAGGTATAGAAGAGGGAAAATAAATTGAAAAAAGGAATTTGAGAAAATAGAAAGGGAAAGGAAATTTTGGAAGAAAGAATTGATCTCAATAGGCCCCTCCTATCTTGAATTGCATCGTCTTTCATCACCAGTAGCAGAACAAAATCCATCGCACTGGCCTAGATCTAGAGGAAAACATGAATTGCTTCATGAGGAAATAATTATGGTTTCATGATAACTCACACTTTAATAATTGAAGCATTTGAATATGATGCAATGAATACTTTTTTGATTACATAACATTTTCTTGGAAATTATACCGTTTTCCTTATTTAATATTGGTGGGTGTCATTACGTCCTAGTAAGTTGGTCACCCTCGGGAATCTGGTGCTACTAGGGGGTTTCTTGAAGATTCATCGCACTGTTACCGATCATACTTATCACCTTCCATACTTATTCCAATTTGTCTCCTCATCTTTTGAGTTTTCAGGTGCACTGAGCCAAGAAGGGTTGTACCTCAATTCATGGGAAGAAGGGGCTCAAGGCCCAAAGGAAAATGCAACTGGAAAAAGATAAAATCCAATCATAAACCTTCCACATGCTCACCCTAGGACCCCAAGAGAAATGAAATGCTTCTCTACAAAATGAGGCACCCATAAAATAAATAATTAACTAATCAATCATGCCAACCAATGTAGAGCGTATGTGGGCTATGCATTTCCTTTTTAGTGCCCCTTATTGTCTTCAACTTGGAAAAGCATGATGTGCAAGGTAGAGCGTATGTGGGCTATGCATTTTATTTTGAGTGCCCCTTATTGTCTTCAACTTGGAAAAACTCTAATTAGTTAATGGAAAATAAATGGGCTTGCAAAAGTGTTGCATCGCGGACGAAGGGCATCACACCCTCTACAAAGGCACCCATAGCTGAGACAATACGAACCCTTGTATGTCATGAACACCATGCTCATAAGTCTTACCCCAATCCACCTCATACTCACACATGAATTATATAGGTTTCCCTTGGGAAACACGTTGGACTTGGGGATTGGCTGACTCAATAGGATGCCTTGACACCCATCCCACACCTAAATTTGACAAATTGTATAAGGTATTTGAGAATTTGTTTATTTTGAAAAGGGGGGTTTGATGCATATGTTTGGGTGGTTCCATTATTATATGTGGCTTACTTGGCATGATCCTCGTGACTTATGGACTCTTAGAGGGCACATCTATTTGTCTTTATAGGACCTTTCTCGATGGACAAGTATTCATGAGGAGATGACTTTGTTCGAACCTTCATGGGGGATTTAGAGCCCAAGGATGGATGCATAAACCCCACATCTGGGGAAATATTTTGATCACCATTTGCACATTGAAGAAGGAGGTCGTTTCCTTTAGAGGCACTCTGACATGGCTAGGATATGATCTCCCACCTCTTTCCACCTAGACGTTAGCCTGTTAGGTATCCCTTTTGATATCCCCAATTACCCTATTTATTTTATTTTATCTTGATCAAGTTTTTCATAGATACATGATGAATTCACCTATTCTCCTCATTGTTACATCCCTTAACTACTTCTACAAGTACATGAGGTAATAAACATTTAGTCATCATTTATGTGGTTTATTAATAGTTAGAACTAAATAATTATATGCTCTAAGTTCTCTAATTGCCTTGTTTTTAATATCTCAATTCAAACAAACTTTTATGACATAGTTCCTAGTCATTCGGTACCTACGCTCATCCGGTACCATTTTTTTTTTCCACCTGTGTTCATCTAGTACCAATGTTTATTCTCCTGTGCTCATCTGGTACCATATTTTCAGCTTGATTTCCGAAAATATGAGGGTGAATATTGAAATTTGGGAACATGGGTTTTATCTAGAATGGCGTTGACATGCATACCTAAGTGTCAAAATTCACCTATCCCGCATGTGTGTTCCTCCATATCAGGGGGAACGATTCAACTAAAAATCAATAAATATTTCTAAACTGTCATATTGTGCCTTGATTTTTGTGTGGATGGAAGAAGATCCTACGAAATCACCATGGGGTTTTTTAGAAAATCAAGCCAGCTAAAAAACCCAAAAATAGTTTCTCAAAATTCACAATGGATAGGGAGATATGGATGAATCTTTAATGCTAAATTTTCCAGATTTATGTTATGGCCGAATTTCTAAAACTGTAAAATTTGTTGGATATATCCTAATGTGTGGGAATTCGGTTCTATCCCTTCCCATTGGATTTTTGTGTATAAATAAGACCTCATAGGTCTGAGGGAAGGAGGAGAATAATTATAGATATTGTTATGTTGAAGAATTAAATTTATGAATCTATATTTTCTGTAAATCATTCTTTGAAAGTAAAGTGATTTGCAGTGATGATTTTGGACGTCTTTTGAAGTCCAACATTCTGTGAAATTTTTAAGCTTCCATGTTGGCATTGGTCAGGGCCCACCGGTCCAACTTGGTGAGCTTACTGTAAAATTGTAGCGTATATTTGGTTCCTGTAATGGCGTGGTGTGATCCGGTACTGTTGTGTGATCATCTTAAACTTAGTTGTTATTCATTTTGTACTTAGCATAATTCAATCTCTGGTTTGAATTAGATGTGAATTGATGTATGATGAATGTGGTGCACCAAAACTGTAAATGATTTGTTTAATTTACTTTCAACAACTTGTAGTGGTTAATTAGTTACATTTTTGAAGTATGGTTTATGAATTTGTTATTTATTATGAATTGTAGAAGTGTGTTAACACCCGAGTAATCTGATAATCCATATTTCGTATTACATGGATTGGAAAATGGATTTTTGTTCCTGTTTTGTTGAATTAAACAATTCTCTAGAATCTGTGATATGTTTAGAAAGTGTCTGTGTTTGAATTTGTTCATATGTTGCATTTGATTGAGTGTGGAAAGATAGATTACAATTGATAAAGTGTTAAGCATTGCAGAAATAATATAGGTTTCCCTCCTTTATATTTCATGAGCCAGTAAGTGGGAAACTCTCTTTCCTGTATCAGAAACTTGTTCAATCCTAGAAGGGTGTTCTCTGTCAATCTTTTTGAATGATAGAACTTAATTTAAGATAGAAGGATTTTCGTTCCTTGAAGGTGTGATTAGTTTTTAGATTGAAACAAAGTTTTAGATTTAGAAATAATATATTTAGTAGTTAGATTAAGATCACATGTTTCCGACACATATAGTGCAACAACTATATTGATTATGAATCTCGGTTGATAAATTTATGTTGGTTATATATTATGCATATAATTTCACCAACATATCATTTGGAGGCTTGGATGTCACCTTACTAGCCCATGACATCACCTAGGGCTTGATACTTTGATGGAGGAGAGTTTGATATGGACACATGGCATGTGTGGGATTGATCTAGGGCATTTGAAGGTCAATCGTTGCATTTTTCCAGCCCAACGTTCCACATTAGGAGCTCAACGTCACCCTAGAAGGGCATGACGTCACCCTTTTAAGGGATAGTTTGATGCAAATTCTAAAATTTATAATTATAAGGGAAAATTTTGAGGTTGGCCCTCTTATATTTTTAAACTGACATTTTAGGCCAAGAAAGATGATACAAATACACCTCTTGGAAATTCATTTTCAACAGAACTCTTCCTCACATAAGAGCATAACATTGAAATTTTTTCCCTCTTTGGCACACTTGAACTATTTTACTCATGTGCTATCTCTTGGAGAGATACTTTTGGATGTCTCTTCACTTATTCTTGGTGGAAAATATGCAACTAGGGTTTGTGCTTGATTATTCTTGGTGAAGTAAGTAAAATCTGCATTTTTCATCTCATGCTTTGAATTTTTATGGTAAATTTTACTTGTTGATGTTGAATATTATAAAATTGTTTGCTTAAAACCCTAGGAGAGTAGCATAAGGTGTTTTCTCCTCTCTCTAGATCTTTTCACTTGTTAAATTGTCAAGAAGAACATTTATCAACAAATACAATAGCTAGTTACTACAGATTTAACCATCAAAATTGTCAAATAATTATTGGAAAATGAAGATCTAAAACAGTGATAACTTTCCAATACTTAAGCATGAAACTTTGATGATAAATTAGGGTTGCCAAATGAAGTTATCAACAAAGAATTAGGGAAGCCTTATGGATGTATAAAAAAAATTCTACAACAACAAGTTCCAACCGTAAAAATCAACAAGTAAACTGTTAGAAAGACAACCAATAACTAGTAGAACAATAATCTAGATTTAGAAGTCAATTTCCGTGGTTGAAAAGTGAGTAAATGATGTAAGAAAATGATTTTTTCTGCAGCCCTAATGGATTTACCATTAATTTCTTAAAAACAATGTCAATTCAAGGCTAAAGAAAATTCCCTTAGGGATTAAGCAAGCTTAAAGCATATAGAATTGATTCCAACTTAGACAAATGCAATATCTCGATAAATCACGTGTACCAATGCAACAAATTTATTTCTCCAATGCAATAAAATATTAGTGCCTTTCCAAATGGGTTGTGGATTCTTCTTGTATTAAGTTATGAATACTAAATCTCAAGGGGTATAAGGCCTTTTACTACCTTGAGATATCTACCCTAACAAGGTAAAGTCTAGGAGGGTGTAAACCCTTTTACTCCTCCTAGCAACCTTTGCAATAGCCTTTTCAACAAACAATAATGATAAAACTTGGTGGAGGTTGTAAATACTTAAACCCATCCAAGGATCTAGCCAATAACAACCATGTAACAAGAAATAAAACTAACAAAGTGTAGATTTTCCTTACCAATTCCAAAAAATGCCAAGACAAAACACTAGTTACTAATCAATTTTCATCACCATAGCCAAGAGAAAGGGCCTCCAAGAGTAGCACACCACTTCAATTCATTAGAAAAGATAGAAGCCATATCAAAAAGAGAGAGACATATAGAAAAATTCCCAAGAAGGGCACAAATTTCATCCAAGAGTGTCTTCTCTCAAGTGAGGGAGCTATGATAAAAATGAAATGAGGTTGATATTTATATCAATCTTCGGCTAAACATAATTTGTCCACATAGAAGGTTAAACCAAAAAGTAAGGACTAAAACTTTCCTTTAATTTACCCCTTTTACATAATAATAATATTTAATTCATAATTTGCAGATGAAAGAAACCCTAAAAGTAAAATGTCACCCCCAAGGGAAATATTTTGGCACTTTGAAGCAAATTGTTGGTTTGAGGATGAATGTCCTAGGCCTCCAAAGGCCATGTGTCCCTATGCCAAGCCTCTCCTCCATTATCCAAGGCGTTCTTCCTTCAATTCATGCCATGTGTCCTCATCACCACCAAAACCCTAACCCATGCATGACGCCAAGTCCTCCAAGTGTGATGTTTTTTTCCTCAAAAGGAAAAAAGTTGGGCTAGTAGGGGCATGGGTGAGGTCCTCCAAGGCGTCTCTCAAGCCTACAAAGGATTTCATCATCGCCCGGTGTGTGGGACATGGTATCCAACTTGTGGGATTCAATCCCCAAGGAATCCCAAGCTAGGCTTGTTCTTCCAAACTATCCACCAACCAGGTCCCTCAAAGACAATGAATATGCCCTCCAAGAATCTCAAGTCAAATGCATCATGATGAGTAAACCAAATCAATAAAGTATCCATCTAAGAATGTACATCCGAACCACCTCATCAAAATAAACAAGTGCTCAAAGAACCTATGCAATTTTCCAAGTTTAGGTATGGGAGGGTTGACAAAGCAACCTATTGGGTGTGTTATCACACAATCTGTACTTTCCCAAAGCCTAAAGGAAAGTAGGCCTAGATTGTCGTAACATAGAGGTAGTCCTATCACTGTCACCCCAATAGGATACCTCTTTCTATTTAGGAGGAGTAGAAAATCACTCCAAGGGAGATGTCCCAATACCTAGTTGGTTGATGAAGGGTAAAAAGACCAGGTAAAACCCACACCTCTCTCTAGCTCACTTGAGGAAAGAAATCACTTGGTAAAGTTAAGGGTGGGGAATGAAAAGTAAATGAATGGTACATTCCATTTACCAATGAAACAACAAACTTTAGAAGAAATCAATGATATTGATGTTTCAAATTAGTGACCTCAATATAGTAATATGCTACTAAAACACTTAAAAGATAAAATGCATAGCAACAATGATATATCCAGAAATTGCAAGGTATGATGAAAAAAGTGATATAAAGACTTTGCAATTTGATAATACTTTGTCACTCACAATTTAAATATTTAGAACAAGTCAATAAGTGACTTCAATAGGTTGTCAAAACACTTGCAACAACAGTAAAATGATAATTATGACATCAACAAAACCACTTCGGAAAGTATTTAAATTAGGCAATTTAAACAAACACTTTAGCATGCAATGATAGTAATTTTCCTAGTACAAGTGTTGGGTGGTTTTATAGATAGTTTGAGGGTTGTTAAGGGGATGCAATTATGGATGTAAAAATAGTTACAACATCAACAACATCCTTAAATAACTTTAGAAATTTGCACCTAGAACACTATCAAAAGGAAGATTAAAGCCTTGAGATGATAACACCTAGGAAAATGAAAAATTTTGGGTTAGTTTTAGGGGTTAGAATGTTGATTAAGGTTGATAAATAAGGGCTGTAACAACAATTATAGCAGAACTAATATGGTTTTTAGTGTTAGTGAAATTTTCAAGAAGATGTGTTGAAAGCTTGTTTGGTCTCATTCATCCACAAGAGTGTAAAAATTAGTGCCTTTTAGGGCTTATGGAGTCAATAATAGTAACAATATCACTTGGGAAATAAAATAATGATAATGTTTAGCTAAGGAAGAAGTAAACGCAAGAGGTTTTTTCACTTCAAGGCCTCAAGCATTTGCCTCTTTTAAGGGAGATTTTTTATCCAGATTAATTTCGGCACGAAATGAGAGTAGAGATATAATAAAGAAATGTACATAGATATCTTGGATATCCAATAAGATAACAAAAATGTATCATATATGAAATCATAAACATAGAGATATAGTAATACATAATTTTCTATTAATGAGAGAAAATGTACAAAGACTGTAAAAATACAGAGTGAAAGACTCGCTAGAATGGTGGCAACTTATCTCTGAGAAGAGATGTGTCCGCTACTCACATTCGTAAGAAGATGATTTTGCAATGAGGCTCCAAAGTAATTTTTATCATAAATAAAATCCAAAACACTAACCCCGGAAGATGAAAATCCAACAGTTTTGTGGACCCCGTTTTGGGTAGTTTGGTGTATCAACTTCCCAGGGGCGTAACTTTGGCATGCAATCTCCGTTTGGGGCGAACGATAGCTCGTTGGAAAGGTATCATCGAGGTGATTCATTTAGAGGGATCAATAAAATACTTCAGGTAACATTGAGAATATAGATCCAAAAAAACCTTCATTTAGGCCCTCAAAATGGCCCCGGAAGTTAAAAACTGCTAAAAATAGTAAATTACCAAAATTGCTAGAAAACTATTTTGAGCTAGTTGGAAAAGGTGGGTGGCCACCGATATCGACCTAGATCAATATTACCTCCTTAGTAAGTAATTTTATCCATTGTTTTTATTTCCTAGGTGAGAGGGAAAAGCATTTGTTGAATCTGCATCTTGATGAGTTGCTTGCTTGGTTAGAGAAGTTGCATTGCTTAGCTTGTTAAAGGTTGTCACGAACCTGTGGTTGGAAGGGTTGGAACTTTTTAAATAGTCTGGATACATGATATTCCTGTGTGTATAAGGAATCATTACACTTTGTTGCAATCTTTTCGACCTGCTTCAGTTGTATAAAAGGTCCTTGGGTCAAGGCTGTAGTGGTTGTAGTATCCTTCTATTCACCTTTTGAACATATTGTGAAGAAGCTGAATTTTGTAGTATGAGATACTACATTGCAGCATTTTTTAGGTGGGACAGTAGTTGGAACTACCTCTGGTATCCTGTAGAGATGACCCCCCATAGTAACAATGACACTAAGGGGTCGAGACTCATAGATAACATGGCACTTCCATATATATGGTTGGCCCAAGAGAACATCACAAACATCCAATAGGGAAACATCACATAATACCTCATCCTTGAAGGGTTGGATGTCGTATGAAAATAGACATTGCTGGCTGACATGAAGATCTCGTCCCTCGCGAAGCCACCCAATGTTGTATGGTTGTGGGTGTGGTGTTCTTGACAATACCAATTGTTTGATGACTTGTGCTGAGATGAGTGTTAGAATATAGAAGATGGTGTGCTCATTTTACCATTGACGATACCTTCATCACCCAACCATAGGCCGAAGCTTCCCTCTGAGAACCTTAACCTTGACTGAGAATTCCTCTAGAAGCAAACCATAGGCTAGATATCCAAACAAAGAGTAGCGCATCAATCCCCAAGGATAACACATCACAAAAGACTGATCAGATGTTCTAACCTCTAGCCAAGATATATTCAAGCCAAAACTGAGAACTTTCTACTGCTGCAGCTGCACCAGCTCTTCCTCCAAACCTGTGCACCAAACTGCAACTGCAGTGCGCACCAAACTGCAGAACTGCAATTCTGAGATGTTGCAAATGAGAATTAGCGCCCTGTATTTATAGTAATCCTGCTAGTTTTTCTAGGGCCGACTTCTCCTTCTGGGTATGTGTCTGTTCAATATATTATTATTATTATTTATGTCCGACTTATTCTCTTGGAGGCTAATAGCCTAATATAAATTATCTTCTTGAGCCGACAAGGCTTCTAGGGTTATTAGCCAACTCATTAGGGTTTCTCTTTCTTTTCAGAGTCTTCTATTCTCGTCAGGTTCACACGTGGGGGTAAATACCTCCCGTAGCTACCATAATATTAACACTCCCTCCTAGCTAGAGAGGTATTTATAGGGAATGGACTTGAGCACAAAACACACCATTTACCTGGTAGCATCAATATAGTCATCTAGACTCTTTCATGACTAGATGATGAGCATCACCATCATCATCAGTTGCATCATCTCTCGAAACCATACTTCATCTGAGTAGTTAGATATGATGCTGAATAAGTCACTCTCACCATGGAGTGATACAAGAGGAGTAAAAGGTTCTAAACTATTTTCCGTTTGGAAAAATCTATGTTCATCATTCATCTGAATGATCATTATATCCAATAAACTACTGATAGTCTTCAAGGAAATTAGAACAAGGATAGAACACACCTATGTCTATTCATAGTAGTACATAACTACAATCCAGTGGTTCACTACCACATTAAGTAATACATAAGTACTTGATCAACAACGTATGGTTGCAAACAGTGAAACATATTCACCACAATAGTCCTCATCTACTGTCATATAGTCTTCATAACAAACATATGAGAGCATCTTGCATAGAAACAATGTTATGATAAAAAATGTATCATATGGGCCAATCTTTCACTCGTGTCTATGAGATCTAAAAGAATGTATGCCACCACAGTAGTCTTCATTTGCATAGAAACAATGTTATCATAAAAACTGAATCAACTGGGCCAATCTTTCAATCACGTCTGTGAGATCTGAAAGAGTGTTTGCCCTCAGTATAGAATATCAACAATGATCATCTGGGCCAATCTTTCACTCACATCTGTGAGATATGAAAGAATGTCTGCCCTCAATATAGAATATCAACAGTAATCATCTGGGTCAATCTTTCACTCACGTCTATGAGATCTGAAAGAATGTCTTCCCTCAATATAGAATATCAACAATGGGCTATCTGCCCCATTCTTCTCAACCAAGGAAGAAGGATTGTTTCTGATTTCTGAGCCTGGACCATTTCTCACCCTGGGCCATTCCTCTGACACTAAACAAAGTGTAGCCTGGAGAGAATGAGTCTTCCCTTGAGAAATGTTTGGACCATTCCTTACCCTGGGCCATTCCTCCGACACTAAACAAAGTGTAATGTAGCCTAGAGGGAATGAGTCTGCCCTAAGGAATGACTATCCTAGACTATTCCCCACCTTGGGCCATTCTTCCAACACTAAACAAAGTGTAACCTGGAGAGAATGAGTCTTCCCTCGAGGAATAACTGTCCAGACCATTCCCCACCCTGGGCCATTCCTCCGACACTAAAAAAAGTGTAACCTGGAGAGAATGAGTCTTCCCTTGAGGAATGTTTGTCCTGCATCAACCTCCAAAATGGACGATTCTTCGAAACTGCTCACAACTGTGAACTTCAAAAGAATGACTGCCCGATGAGGAAGACCATTCTACTTGACCACTACTCAGAGTGATTTCCAAGAAGAATGATTGTTTTAGACCACTCCCCATAATGGGAAGTCGATGTCTATGATACATCAACAATCAATCTACCTCCCATGTTAACTACAATGGGAAGTCACTGTCCGTCAGAAATCTCAATCCACTTTTTGAATAGAAAATCATCTGTCCAATCTGGACTATTACAAAGATAAATAATATTTTCAATGCTCCCTCCTAACTGGAGAGTTATTTCAATCAAAAAAATAAATGTTTGTGTACCTTCTTCTAGTTTGGAGAGTCTTCCCTTCCAGCTAAGAGATTTATTTCCACGAGCTCTAGCTTAAGTATGCACACTCTTTCATCTTGAATATAGGCTTTACCAAAATGTATGCTTATCTGCTCATCCGTGGAGATATGTATTGGATAAATCATTTTCTCCTTTCTATAATTCATCATGGATAATGTAATGCTTGTACTTTAGTCTGGAACACTGTGAAGGCTTCATGTAAATCTGAATAGTAGAGTATATCATAGTTGGAGAACTGGAATATATTCATGTGGTACTTCTTCTGTCATCATGAGATCTGATATTTTGAGTAGTCATATTGATGTTATAGGAAATCTTCACCACGCTTCTGTTGTGCACTTGAGGTTCTCCACCAAGTTGTCTTCTTCTTATCTGCATACAAGAGTCTCTTTCTGGTATGTCTCAAAGTCTTGAGCCTGCTCTTCATACTTTCTTCATTAAATTTCTCTGGAGAACATTCTTTGCATTCATCTGATGTAGAATTCCAACTCATGGATGTTGCGGATGATATAATGACTTATATAGAGATAAGTC
>JZKD02S1429771.1:26143-40535 GCA_000966675.3 Picea glauca
GCACCCCCACTAGGTCATAGTCTCACACTGAAGGGGGGAAAGTCAAGAAGTTAAAAGTTATATTTTTAAGTTGACTTAAGAAAGGAAAAGGATAATGGAGTAAAAGATAACTCAACAGAAGAATAGAAGATTAACCCTGGGATTTAACCTAACTCAACAGAGAATTAGAAGGAAAAGTATAAGTAAGAGGTCGGGGTGCACCTATTACTCATTTTGGTTTTGGATTAGCATTTTCTATTGCTCTTGAGCATTTAGTTTGGGGGTTTTGCTGTACAAACCCTTGTGAGAAACTCAGTGGTGAAATATCCACTCACCTTGTTTCGCATCTTGGTCTCGGGGATGAAAGACTCCTCCACACCATTCTATTTTCAGCCCATCTCCATCTAGCGTTTCAGAAGGTAGCAAGTCGTATTGTTCTTGTGTTTCCAGCAAGGGCGCACCATCATCTAGACAGAGGTTCGATCCAGCTTATCCTGAGGGCCTGGGGCCATTATGACAGTTGGGTTTTGTTTGCAAGGGCATGACCATCAGTTTGAGGGATTTTCTAGAGGGTTATCATCATTCTACATTTGTCTGCATATTGGGACATCTTGGAGCCATAGGGGGCATCCTGTAAATCAGTAAAACTCAGATCTAGGGAGATCTCCTTGAGATCCGAGTCCGAAACTTCTCCCATGGGATTCTCATAGCCTGATCTATATTATTGGAGAGTTTCAGAGCATTTGGAGGCCTCCTTCATTAGGGCCAAACCAGCTAGGGTTTCAGTCATCCAGTGGGGCGCCCCATTCAGTGGGAAATTCAGATCTATGGGGTTTGAGAGTGGATTTGGGAATTTGGACATCTGGGTTGTATTTACAGTTGCCTGATCTATCATTTGGCATATTTCTTGGGATGATTGGACACTTTTGGTAGCAAGGCAGAATTATTGAGGGCATCAACATTCTAGTAGGACATGGCACTTTCTAGCTTGGAGGTTGAACATTAGTATGACTCAGATCTTCTTGATTCAGTTTCATTGGATATCCAAACTTTGGAGGCTTATTTTGTATTGTCGGGAGCATTTTGTAGCAGCTCATATCTATTTCTTGTATGGCCATCTGAGGTTTATGCCAGATCGGCCATCTATTGTATTGATCTTACATTGCTCGTAATAAAAAGGTCAGATCTTTGCTTGTGCTTCTACATCTTGAATATATTGTGATCTCCATGTGTTGATGAATCTTGTATGCACTTAATAACTCAATAAATTAGTAGTATCTAGTGATTCCAAGAAAGAATTTGGCTTTGGATCATTACAGATACATTGAAGAAGGTTGCTTTTCTTGAATTGTTGGACATTTTTTTAGCAAAATTTCCATTAACATGGTAAGTTGTGCATTAAATGGAATATTGTTGTAGTATAATTCTTGTTGATGACTCCACCCATCATCTTTAATTTGCAAGGATTCAAGGATATCCTTTTCCATATCAACCTCCACACACATTCTTGTACAAGAATATAATTCCCCTTTTGGTTATGATCGATCAATGTAATGGCCCAATTTATTCATAATCTATCTAAGTGATTTATCATCCTAGAAAATTAGTAGGAGGAGAGGTTGTATAACCCAAACAAGAGATAAATATTAGATACGATCGAGATCTAAATATTAGATCCCATGCTTCCTTCCTTATAAAAAGAAATATAAAAAACCCTTGGCTAAAGGAAAATGAAAAACCATAACTATTAGCTTTTGGAGTCCAATGTTATAATACTCATGCATCCATAGCTTTTGGATTGTTCCAAATGAAAACAAAATTACCAACCAAATCGACCCATTACATAAAGTTTCTCCTACTGATAGATGAAACTTCCCTTGGATTTCTAGAACCCTATACCAAGACACAAATAGTGCAAGTGGACACTAATATCCCTTTAAACTTATCTTGACCAATCAAAATGAGAAGGAGAGAAAGGATACAATGAACCTGTTTTGATGTTTGTCCTCGTTGCTTCCAATACCGGGATTGATCTCTAAGATGCTTAGCGCAAATTGAGATATGCAATGGAAAAAAAGGTAAAAAACTACCTCCTACTCTACAAGAATATATACAACAAGTTTATCTACGAATATTAGAGCAACAATAGACAAGAAAATGTAACAAGACATAAACTTGAAGGAAATAGGCCAAGTATATATTAATTGGAAAGACAAAAAGAGATACTTACAAAACATGATTGATACATTAGCAACCTCTCCAAGATCTCCTCATCCATCCCCTTGCATGAATCTTGAAATCTTATTTCCCCAGGATCAAAGGTTTAATACCTCAAATCTTCCTCCCTTCATGACACAGACCCCACCTCTGCAGAGCTCGTTGACCTCTCGGTCTATAGATATTTCACTCTCCTTGAACTGAAATGGTTCTTCAGGTCCACTATCGATACCCTCTCTCAGAATGCGACCATAGGTCCTAACGAATACCAACCCTCTCACTCATGCCTCAGATACGAATTTCCTTTAGGAGCTGGTTCCTAGCTCCCGAATGTTTCAGCGTTCGCAATTCAGGAAACCAGGGAACAACACTCTTGCTCCCCTTTTGCAAATTCCCAACTCTGAAATATGACGACCTAGATCTATGATCCAGATTCCCCACCAATCGAAAACCCAGATTAAGCCGACAATCCTTTTGTCAGGTGTCTGTGGAAGCCTCCTCTCATGATTTCTGGTGCCCGAAACCCAAAGTCTGCCTGACCGAAATCAATGGTTCTCGATGCACAAGGTCTAATGGTCTTGATGACTCCTCGGCTTTCACATTTCGGTGATTGGGGGTCCAAGGACATGCCTTGTCTTCTCGACTTGCGATCCCCAAAAGTCACGCCTCCAATAAGATCTATGGTTGTGCGCCTCCCTCGATCTAATGGTCCTGGTTATATCAAGATTTTGCAAACCGGGAGTTCGCAACTCTTGACTCCATCCATAAAGTCCCCCACCTTATGAAACTTGATATGGTGAATCTTAAACACGGGATCGACGACCCTCATTGGTCTAAATCCAATGACCACTATTCCTCCTGGCTTACAAGTGTTAAAAGACACTCAGCCTTAATATTCCCATTGATCTACAAGATCCAATGGCTCATGACACTTTGACACTTCTCCTCGAAGTGTCTCCATCATCCTTTCAACTCCTCTTACTCCTTCATAAATCTTCAACGTCCACCCTTCTGAGGTTTCTTTCTCTCAGGTAACTTCGACTCTCACTTCGCTTTGAACACTTCAAAGGTTCTATCCCTCCTAAGATTTCTCTGCAAACTCAAGGTTTCCTCGGGATTCTTGCATGCACCCCTTGCAAGATTCACAAATAACCTTTGGTTATTTGATCCCTCGATTCTCTGCCCTCCCTGCGACATAAATCCTTCAATCGTCCTCCTTGGTTAATAAATTCAAGAAATTCAACCGCCTGCACTCACCTTGCATGACACTATGCCTTCACGCACTTCTGCTGGTACAAGACAATGTTGTCCCTCCTGATATTTCTGAGATAAAACTCAGAACCCTGTCAACGCACTCTATCTAGACTCTCCACTGCATTCTTTGCAAGAGTTCTTAGGAGAAATGATTGAAACTCATACTTCATCTTTCACAGGTTTCATACATTTATCATAGAATTATGAACATACACAAATCATTAATACAATTTAATAACAGAGAAAATGTAAGCAAACTGTAACATACCATTTAATAGATATACACAATATTCATCACAACACACAGAACTTGGATCAAAGCTTCCTTATATTAATCCAAAGGCTTTTGTACATAAGTTCTAAAAGATATCTACTTATACAATTTACCATCTCTGTTCTTCTCTGTGTTCTCTCTCTTCTTCTCTCCATCTTACAAAATTCTAACTATGATACAATGATACAAGCGAGGGTGTCTATTCTTCCATTTTCCCTCCTACAACTCTAAACTATCTAATCAGAAAAATAAATTCTACCTACCTTACATTTAATACACTTAATGCCTCTATAATCCAACATATGAGAGCAACCACTCAATATCTTCTTACAATCACAAACATAAATGAAAATGTGTCCTTTTAACTATTACATTAACACTTCTCCATTCAGATTCAAAACATTTAAAAAAAAAAGAGTGCGTTGGTTCATATCCAACTGTCCTCTTTGTGCTTGCTTGTTGGTTTCTTACGATGCTCCTGCATCATACTCCCTTGGATAAAAAATTCATGAACTCTTGTTCATGAGCACCTGCACCGTCTATCCATGTCTTTGGATTTTCGCTTTTCTCTCCCAACTGGCATCTTCAATCGGGTGTTCCTTCCATTTCACCAATTATTCGAAATAAGTCTTCCTCTAGATATTCTTACCAACTCTCTGATCAATAATCATTTCCATTTGTGGATTTTCAGCTACAAACATCTATTTAACCCATTGGAATTTCTTTTGATCTTCTGATTTCTCTGTTTCATCTACTTTGTAAGGGTACATATCTGCTACATTGAATATGGGTGAGATTCCCACATCATCTGGGAATTATATCTCATAAGCATTTGCCTCAAAGTTTCTTAATATTTTACATGGCCCAATTTTCTTCATATTTAGTTTATTATATGTTCCTCTTGGGAACCTTTCTCTTTTGAGATGCGCCAGAACCAAATCACCAACTTCAAGTAGAAGTTCTCTATTGTGCTGATATTCTCTATGCTTATATTGCTAGTTAGAATTCTCCAATCGTTTTCTGATTTCACTATGGAGCTCCTGCATTTCTACTGCAAAATCCTCTATGCTAGAACTCCTGAATTCGTTCTTCTCTAAGTCTTTCAACTCAGAGACTCCCCTTGGTTGCATCCCATACACAATCTGAAATGGGCTATGTCTGGTGCTTCTATTGGTGAATCATTATATGCAAACTCTGCTTGCAGCAGAATCTGATCCCATTGACTGTGATGTTCAGTCACCAAACTCCTCAATTGGTCTCCCAAGATCCTATTCACTACCTCAGTTTGTCAATTTGTCCAAGGATGATATGCTAAGCTGAAAGATAAATTTGTCCCTAGATTATTCCATAGGGTCCTCCAGAAATGACCAACAAATTTGGTATCTCAATCTAAAACAATACTCTTGGGTAAGCCGTGAAGTCTAACAACTTCTTTGAAAAACATATTGGCAACATGTGTTGCATCACTGGTTTTTTGACATGGTATGAAATGTGCCATTTTAGAAAATCTATCAACTACCACAAAGATGGAATCACAACCCCTCTACATCCTCGACAGTCCTAACACAAAATCCATGCTTTCCATGTCCCATAGACTCTCTGGTATGGGAAATGGTTGATACAACCCTATATTCTGTCTTTTCCCCTTGGCATGCAGACAAATTCTTCACCTGTTCACGAATTTCTTGACATATGTTCTCATTCCCAACCAATAGTATGAGCCACTCAATTGTGAAAAAAGTCTTATCATGGATGAAATGTCCAACCAATCCTTCACTATGTTTTTCCTTCAAAAGGTTCTCTCTCATAGAGCATTTCTGTATACATAACTGGTTTCCCCTGAACAACATTCCATTCTGAATCAAGTATTTAATCCACTAGCTTCTATCCCTGAGAAATTGATTCTCACATGCTTCATAAGCATCTTTAGAATATGCATCATCTCTGTACATTTCCTTGAGGTTATCAAAAACTAAGGTCTTTACTCTGAACTCCTACAGAATCAAACATTTCCTACTCAAAGCATCAACAACTTTGTTAGCAGTTCTAGAAATATGCTTTATAACAAAAGTAAAATTATGCATGTATTCAACCCATTTTGCATGCTTATGGTTTAGTTTCTCCTACTGAGTTATGAATTGTAAAGCATGGTTATCGCTATACAAGACAAACTCTTTTAGAACCAATTAATGCCTCTATTTTTTCAGGGCTTGTATGACTGCATAAAATTCTTTGTCATACGTTGAATATTTCAACTTTGCATCATTCAGTTTCTCACTGAAGTATGCAATCGGCCTGTTGTCTTGACTTAAGATGCTCCAATCGCAAACCCACTTGCATCACACTTAACTTGAAATGTTTTGCTGAAACTTGGCAGAACTAGAACTCATTGTTTAGTTATCTTGGCTTTCAGCAATTTGAAACTCTTCTCTGCTTCCTCTGTCCAATGAAAATATTTGTGTCTTTTCTTGACTATGTCCATCATTGGTGTACATATCCCACTAAAATTTCTAATGAACTTCCTGTAGAAACTGGTAAGTCCATGGAAGCTCCTGACTTCAAAAATACTCTTCGGTTATGGCCAATCTTTGATCGCTCTTACCTTTTCAGGATCCATTTTTAACTCATTCGCGGAGATTACAAACCCTAAATAAAAGAGTTTCGTCTTCATGAAAGATGATTTCTTTAGATTGATTAGTAACTTCTCTTGTTGCAACCTCCTCATTACTGCAATCAAATTTTCTAGATGTTCCCCTTCAGTCTTACTGAAGATCAGTATATCATCAAGATACACAATTACAAACTTACCAATGAAATCTTTTAAGACTTAATTCATCAATCTCATAAAAGTACTGGGTGCATTCATTAAACAAAATGGCATGAAAATCTATTCATATAGTCCTTCATTTTTTTTGAATGTTGTCTTCCATTCATCACCTTCCCTCATTCGAATCTAGTGATATCCGCTTTTCAAACCAATCTTTGAAAAAAACTTTGCTCCACCCAAGAAATCCATCAAGTCATCCATCCTGGGTAAAGTAAATCTATACCTGATGGTGATTTTATTGATAGATCTTGAATCTATACACATTCTCCATCCACCATATTTCTTTGGGCTTAATATTGTTTGAACAACGCATGGGCTTAGGCTCTCCCTAACCAACCCTTTTTTCATCAAATCATGAACTTGTTTCTTGACCTCCTCATTCTCCTGTGGCATCAACCTGTACGCTACTTTGTTTGGAAAACTCCCTCCCGGTATAAGGTCAATGTGATGACTTATGCTCCTGATGGGTGGCAACGAAAAAGGTAATTCGTCCACCACAATATCAGTGAACTCCTCCAGCAATTCTTGAATTTCCTCAGGTAGACCATCTATCTTGGTACTGGTCAAGACGACTCTAGGTTTTCTAAACATAACAAATTGCATTTCTTCATCTTTCTTGACTTCCTCAAGAAGCTCCTTCCCACTCTTGAGAAGTATAGTATTGCTTGTCTCTACTTTTACCTCCTTGTCTTTAATTGGTAGCAACATATGCATTCTACCATTCTTCTCCAAGGTGTAGGTTTTCTTTCTCCCATCATGAATAACATTCTTGTCATATTGCCATGGTCTCCCCAACAAAAGATGATAGACATCCATGGGAATAACATCACATAAAATTTCATCCTTATATCCCCCTATCTTAAAATCAACTAAACATTGTTTAGTAATAGTTACCTGATATCCCTTTTGTAACGATGAGACTTTGTATGGGCTCGGATGTGAAACAGTATCCAAGTCCATTTTCTTCACCATTTCTGTGGATACTAAATTATATGTACTTCCACTGTCCACTATTACCTTGCATACCCTGTCCTTGGTATTGCAGGAAGTTCTTAACAAACTGTTCCTTTGGACTGGATTTTCTATCTATTTCCCTAGCTTCAAGAGAATTTTCCTCATCATTAGTGATCTTCTGCCTTCAACATCTTTGGCCCCAACATTTCACCATTATGCTTCGGAAATTTGATCTTTTCCTCTGTCTCTTTTTCTATCGGGAAATTCGAAAGACTTTTGTCTGACCTTTCCATAGCCAAAATATTTTACTTCACCCCCTTATCCTCTTCCTCTCCCTCTTTCTCGAGGAAATGCATTCCTATCAACATACTGCCTTCCTTGGGAAGTTCTTCCCCTTTCCATTTGAGTATGGGGTTTCTTCTCTTCACCCTGGGGCTTCTGTACTCTGTCCTAGGCAACTGGTTTTCCTCAATTTTGACTTCTGCCTCTACCTCTCTGACCTTTCTTTCAGGCCAATTTATCTTCAGCCTTCGAAGCCATTTGATAATAATCTTCCACATTCCTAATGGTTAGCATGCTTATTTCATTCTGAATCTCGTATTTCAAGACATTTAGGTATCTGGCAACCTTTTCATCATCACTTTCATGGTGATCAACTCTGATGTTTAATCTATAGAACTCTTCAGTGTATTGCTTCACTATCATCCCTTTCTGTCTCAAATTGTGCATTCTTCAAAAGAGATTGATTTGGTAATCCATGGGTATAAAATTGGCTTTCATCTTTATGACCATCCTGTCCCAGCTTTTGATTCTTTGCTTGCCTTTGCAATGTATGTCTATCTGTAGTTCATCCCACCACAATGTTGCATGCCCTTTCAATCTAGTGAATGTGTGATTAATTTTCTTATCCTCTTAGACATCCTCATAGTCGATGTATTTGTCTAGATCTCTAAACCAATCTAGCAGCTCCTTAACGTCTAAGTTTCCTTCGTACATTAGAATGTCTATTTTTTCCCTGGCACCTATCCTTGCAACAAATCTGAATAGATGTTCTTCTGTAGCATCTTCGACTACAAATTATTCTTCTCTAGCTCCAGCCTCATTTTCACTTTCAGCCTCACTGGCCTCTTTATATTAGTAGCTCACATATGCGTTGTCTCCATGGAATCTAACTAAGCACAGAGTTCTCTTATTTCCTTTTCCATGGCTGGCAGCATTATTTAAATCTTCTCCTCATATAATTGTAATCACACTATCTTCTATCACCTACAGTAAAAAATATTGCAGGCTTTGATACCACTTGATGCAGACCCCACCTCAGTAGAGCCTGTTGACCTCCCAGTCTAAAGATCTTTCACTCTCCTTGAACCAAAATGGTTCTTTAGGTCCATTGTTGAGACCCTCTCTCAAATGCGACCATGGGTCCTAATGAATACCAGCCCTCTCACTCATGCCTCAGATATGACTTTCCTTTAGGATTTGGTTCCTAGCTCCCGAATGTTTTGGCTTTCGCAATTCGGGAAAAAGGTGAACAACGCTCCTGCTCCCCTTTTTCAAATTCCTGACTCTGAAATCCGATGACTGGGATCTATGGTCTAGATTCCCCACCAACCGCTGACCCAGATTAAGTCGACGATCCTTTCGTCAAGAGTTTGGGGATGCCTCCTCTCGTGATTCTCAGTGGCTGAAACCCGAAGTCCGCCTGACCAAAATCAATGGTTTTCAATGCATGGGGTCTAACGATCCTGATGACTCCCTAGATTTCGTGTTTTGGTGATTGGGGGTTAAATTCCAAGCCTTGTATTCTTGACTTGCGATCCCCAAAAGTCGCGCCTCCAATGAGATCTACGGATGTGCGCCTCCCTCAATCTAATGGTCCTGATTATATAAGGATTTCGCGAACCAAGAGTTCACAACTCTTGACTCCATCCACAAATTCCTCCACCTCCCGAACCCCAATTTGGTGAATCTTAAACACGAGATCAAAGTCCCTCGTTGGTCTAGATCGAACGACCATCATTCCTCCTGGTTTACAAGTGTTAAAAGACACTCGGCCTTAATATTCCCGTTGATCTGGAAGATCCAATGGCTCACGACACTTCGACACTTCTCCTCAAAGTGTCTCCACCGTCCGTTCAACTCCTTTTACTCCTTCATAAATCTTCGACATCCACCCTTCTGAGGTTTCTTTCTCTTGGGTGACTTTGACTCTTACTTCCCTTTGAATGCTTCAAAGGTTCTATCCCTCCTGATATTTCTTTGTAAACTCAAGGTTTCCTTGGGATTCTTGCATGCACCCCTTGTGGCATTCAAAAATAACCTTTGGTTATTTGATCCCTCGATTCTCTATGCTCCCTGCGATAGAAATCCTTCAATCGTCGTCCTTGGTTGATAAAGTCAAGGACTTCAACCACCTGCGCTCACCTTGCACGACACTATGCCTTCACGAACTTCTGCTGGTACAAGCCAATGTTATCCCTCCCGATCTTTCTGAGATAAAAATCAGGACCCCGTTAATGCACTCTATGCAAACTCTCCACTGCACTCTTTGCAAGAGTTCTCAGGAAGAGAAATGATTGAAACTCATACTTCAGCTTTCACAGGTTTCATACATTTATCATAGAATTATGAGCATACACACATCATTAACCCAATTTCATAACAGAGAAAATGTAAGAAAACTGTAACATACCATTTAACATATATACACAGTATTCATCACAACACACATAACTTGGATCAAAGCTTCCTTATATTAATCCAAAGGCTTATGTACATAAGTTCTAAAAGCTATCTTCTTATACAATTTACCATCTTTGTTCTTCTCTGTGTTCTCGATCTTCTTCTCTCTAGCTTATGGAATTATGAAAATGATATAATGGTACAAGCGAGGGTGTCTATTCTTTTGTTTTCCCTCCTACAGCTCTAAACTATCTAATCATAAAAATAAATGCTACCTACCTTACATTTAATACACTTAATGTTTCTATAATCCAACAGATGAGAGCAACCGCTCAAGATCTGCTTACAATCACAAACATAAATGCAAATATGTCCTTTTAACTAGTACATTAATGCTTCTCCATTCAGATTCAAAACATTAAAAAAAAAAAGTGTGTGTTGGTTCATCTCCAGTTGTCCTCCTCTTTACGCTTGCTTGCTGGCTGTTAATAATGCTCCTGCATCACTTCACCTTGTAAATACCTTCAATATATAGGCTTGAGAGGCACAACCACCATGAGAAAATGATGGAAATGGTTGAGGATATTGATCCTTAAGTTGGGATTATATAATAGGATAGAGCCCATAGTCTAGGATTTGACCACAACAAACCTCATGCCAATAGTGTTGGCCCTTAGGAAAAGGTGGGAGATCCCTTGATTTCCTCTAACCAAACTGACGTCCTCTAGAGTTGAATATAGGGTGTCATCCTATTAAGTGGCACTCCCCTAACATGGTAATGGGGTCGTTATTCCATGAAGTGGAACTCCCCCAACATGGCCAGGGGGCACTACCCTTCATAAATGCCCAAAACATGGTCAATTTTCCAAGAAAAAGGTGTGGTTTTGGCCTTGAAATGATGGGTTTCCTCCTCCAATATGAATTAGAGATCATGGAAAATGTCTTTCATGGTGTCAAGGGGTTGTTACACTTAGAAAATTAAATGAAACACTAGGTAAGGTGCATACAACACTTGCAATAGTGAATATGACACTTAACAAGGTTCATGCATCACTTTGCAACACTTGTGACACTTAAGGTGCGAAACTCAAGTGTGAAATTTTGATGTGTAACAAATGCCCCCTAAAGTGTGAGGTCAAAAGAGAAACTGATGAGTAAAACACTTTATAAATTCTTCAATGCAAGGGTGTTAGAGTAGGAGAACCTAGCAGAAGTTGCAAACAATCATCAGTTAGTATAAAAATAGGTTCCATTTCCGAGGCAGTCATACCTATGCTCATAATACAAGATGACTCAAAGCATGGACACTGAATAATACATTACGGATCCATGATAATAATGACTAAGGATATGGCCACCAAGGATACAATGTGGATCCATACCTCCATGACATGAACTGGTCACAACCACAAAAAATACACAATGGAGCTACGAGATGACAAAACATAGCCATGGATCAATACAATGTGGATCTATGTGAAAATATATATATATCAGTAATATTGTCAGCATGGTGATTGTACTGAAATATTTTACATGCTCAAGTGATCCCCATTGTATCCTGGGAAAAGAAAATAACAGAGTGAGCGACCAACCTAGGGTCTTCGTCTTGATCCCGATGTGGTATGAATATATCCATGTGAATAGATGATTTTATGTCGAACATGGTAGAAACCAATTGATTACTGGACATTGAGGTAAATCATTAACAAGTGAAAGGGAAATCAACAATGATGACAATGACCCCCAAGGTACCCTAGTGTTAGAAAATTCCAACAGAGGAAGAACACCTTCAGTAACCTCTCACACAACCAGATCAAATATCAGCACATCGATGTTTTGATGTGATAAATCCCCTACGGGGAAACATCCACGGCACCAACCAACGCAGCCACTTGGAGCATTTTATTAATGCAAAAGAAAAATATTACAAAGATATTTTACAAGATATTTTCTCATAATCGATCATCGACAAATGACCCTCCAAGATCTTTAAATTGATATCATGGACCAATCAGGTGTTAATCCACATATCAATGGTTGTTAATATCGAGGATAATATGAACCATCAAATCACTCTATATCGGGAACATATTGTGACCGTCAGATTTCCTAGATACAAATGCATAATAATGCATACTAAGGAAACACACTGATCCAGGTGAATATCAGTTTACTATTTTGGCAATTTACTATTTTTAGCAGTTTTTAACTTCTAGGGCTATTTTGAGGGCCTAAATAAAGGTTTTTTGGGATTGATCTTCTAAATTATAGACGAAGTCTCTAATTGATCCCCCAAAATGAATCTCCTTGATGATACCTTTCCAATGGGATATCATGCGCCTAAAACAAAGATTGTATGCAAAAGTTACGACCTTGGGAAGTTAATGTACTAACTTACCCAAACGGGGCCCACATGACTTTTGGCGCTTCATCTCCTAGGGTTAGGTTTTTGGATGTCTAGGGTTTTTGACATTCCAGTTTATTGTAAAAATGCCTTGAGAGCCTCATTGTAATCATCTTGTTGTGAATGAGCGTAGTTGTCACATCTCTTTTCAGAGAAGTTGCCACCATTCCAACAAACTTGTTTTCCATTGCATTTTACAGTTTCATCTTATTTCCTTATTGAATAGAAAGAAAATTTATTGTATCTCTGTTATTCTGTGTTAAACATATTTTAATAATCTGTATTCATTTATTTCTGCTCATAAAATCCATATCAGTGGTATCATAGCGGTATGCTCCTTGTCGTCTTATGCATGTCCCCAACGAGGTCAAGGTACAAAGAATTGGGTCTCAAGCTTGTTTATCTTGAGTACAAAAGCTCTCGCATGCCCAAGTGATATGTCATGGAAGGAGAAAATAAATATGATGAGATAGGAGATCTTTTCAAAATGTTGCTTGAGGAATCCCTCATGCAAAAGAGCAATGAGATGATGGATAGTTTCATGCAAATCCTTCGATAGCTACCAACATGCAACACATCTTCCTCGAGCGGAGGCGTCACCCCCTTCAAGGTACAAATCAACTTCGATATTCCTATATTTTAAAGTTAGATAGATGTAGATGTTGTAGACAAGTGGTTGAACCTACTAGAAGGATATTTTTCTGCCCATAACTTTTTGAATAGAGAAAATATTACTTTTTCACTCCTCAAAGTCGTTCCCATGTCAAAGATTGGTGGGAAACTTTCTGTGAGAAAAAGGAAATAGATAAACCCTCATTATTTACAGTCACAGCCACCTAAGAATCCTTCAGGGAAGATATTAAGGAACAATACTACCCTGTCGGAAGTTATGACGACTTGTATACCAAATGGACCACACCGTGGAAAGAAAGAGACCAAGCAGTGCTAGAGTTCACAAATATCTTCCATACCTTGCACACCAAGATGGGTACCAAATATTTGGGATGACATATAGTTCTCAAGTATCGCGGTGGTCTACATAGATACATCCAGAATGAAATGGAATTTCTGGACATCTCGTCCTTGGGCGCGGCCTACCGATATGCCGTCAAAATCGAGAAGAAGCTCAAACAAAAGACACAACAATTTGGGCATGGGAACCCCTCACAAAAAAATCCAGGAAGGGGTGGCCTATTAAGAACCTGAATAACTGAATACAAAAGAACCACAATAGATATAGAAGAAAAATATAAAAAATTTCTTTTATTACTATCAAACCCTTGAGGTAGGGAAACACCATACAATGGATCCTATTATGGAAGGGATCCTCTCATGTTCACTTGCCTCTTCGAGGGGACATCCTCCTATTGAGATACTTCTCCAAATACACTAATTATATTCATGTCTCATTACATTGCTTGAACCCCTTTATATAGTGCTACCATCACCTAAGAAAATTCTAGAGGAGGAATCTTCTATAGGTAGAACCTTCTAAGAAGTCCTCTTACATTTATTATATCTAATTACCCATTTATTATATCTAACTACCATAGTGGACCTCATTTAATAATATAGTGGACCTAGTCCACCTTATATTGAATGAACTCCACTATTATCACTATGGGCCCTCTGCCCTCCCCCCCCACTACCTCTCTAGCTACCTTACATTCCATCCCCCTTATAAAAGCATTGTCCTCAATGCTTGATGTACAACCATATACCAAGGTCCCATGGATAATTGTGGACCATAATGCTGAAGAAGACTGGAGAACCAAGGTCCCATGTAGAAAGGAAAGCC
>JZKD02S1429771.1:56967-96680 GCA_000966675.3 Picea glauca
TTTTGAAAGTAAGATTGTATAAAAGTCTATCAAAATCATAGAGTACAAAAAAACTTCCAAAGTTTCAAGCTATAAACACTGAGATTCCCCTGAGGGGAAACCAACTCAGCCAACCGAACCATTCCAAAGCTTAAGTCCTAGACATCTATTGACATAGAGAGAGTCCAAAATTCTGGCCCCTAACGGTGATTGTTACAACAATGCATATTGGAAACATAACCATAATAACCATAGAAAAAACAACTGTAGACAAAACAAGGTGGCCAAAAAGGTGGCCATGCAAAAAAAAAGACAACAAAGACACCTGGGTGTATCACCGATATGGGTTGTAATGCAGCCATGCGGCTAGGAAGAAGACACTGAATGTCGAGTCTCTAGGGGGAGGCGGTTCCTCCTCGACTGGTGTCCCGTCCAGCTACATGGCGTCCTCCAACTATGGTGGCACGTTCCCCACTTGTTGGACGTCCTCTGACTAGGATGGAAGCCCCTTTTCCTCGTGGTCTGGCTTGGCTTGGTCCGAAAATTCCAGTGAGGGGTTTGGTGCCAACACTGGTGTCAGAGCTGTTGCTGCCTGGGATGCCTCTGTTGGGGGATGAAGAGCACTCTACATTGCTGTGAGCAAATGCAGGAGTTGAGAGGCCTTGTCGTCCAGGGTCTCCAGGAAGAACCAGAGGTCATCCACATCCCGATGCAAGTCGAATACCAGGCTCTGTAGTAGTGTGAGGCCTATTTTCCATTCACAATCTGGATCAACGTTGGAGCTGGCTTGAGAGTGGTGTTGCTGACGCAAATTTTAGCTGGCTTCCAGACCATCCATCTGATAGCGAGCGTTGAGAGGCAGGGCCTGAAGCGACTGGGAGGTCGGAGAGTTGGGAGGAGCCAAAGGGCCTGGAAGTGAAGCAGAGGCCAAATTTCTGGAAGGTCCTGGGTTGTATTCCAGTGAATTCGTTGAGCAGTCCAACCCCTCCAATATGTTGGCCAGGGAAGCAGAGAGGGACGGGAGGTTGGTTGGATTTTGGGTTGACTGCACCAGGGAGGAGGACGAGGTGGTTGACGAGGAGGAGGATGAAAGGGAGGGAGCGAGAAGGGGACAGAGAACCAAACGAGGTCAACTTGGCTACCAGGATGACCCTCGTTTGGAATTCCCTCAAAGCCTGGGCATCTATGAAACACTGGGAGAGAGAAAATGAACCAGGAACAGGCCGGGAGAGGTCCACAACAGACCAGGGAAAGTATGGTCAGGAGGTTGAGCTCTGAAGAAAAAAAACAGGAAGGAATGAACCATCTGGAGCCCCTGATGCGATTCAAATAACCCAAGGAGTTGGTGCAATTCCATAAATAACCACATGCGCAGAGTAAAGGCTGAATGAAGGTGTTGGTCCATCGGATGGAGACAAGGCAGAGCAGGGCACACTGACATTAATGGTGCCCTGTCTCAAGCGCAATGAACTTAAAGGCATGAGGCAGGTGGGAGGGAGATACACGTAGTTGTCATGTGGTCGACGCCACAAAGGCTCTCTCCTGGCTGCTCCGCTCGATGCGCGTTCTCAACTAGCACCCCATCTGGGGGGTTGTCGATGGTTAGAGATTTTTTCTGGCATCTCTGAAATATGGGGTGCATGTGATGGGTCGAGGCTTGATAGAGAAGATCCGGTCCCTTTCCTTCTGCCCCAATATTGGCTAGATCGTCTACAATCTGGTTGGATTTTCTTCTAACATGAGAAGGGATGAGAGCTTGACCAGGTCAGAGGAGAGTTGCAATTATTCTCAGGCCACTAGAGAGGTGCCAAAAAAGCGAGACTAGCTCTAGGTCTTCTCCGTTCAATATTTTCTGGAAGAGGTTGAGGATGACTTGAGAGTCTCCTTCCACTATAAGTTTGTTGAAGTGGTGCTTTAAGGCCAATTGAAGAACTGTGGTTAGCCCCCATAGTTATGCAACATTGTTTGTAGTATGTCCTAAATTTCCTACTGTGAGGAGCAAAATTCTTCCCTGATGATTGCGGAATATTGCCCCAAACCCCGCTGCTCTTGGGTTTCCTTTGGAGGCTCCATCAAAATTGAGCTTAATGAAGTCCAGAGAGGGGGGGGGACCAATGGGAAGGGTTGTCCCCTCGAGAAGAAGGATGAGGAGGAGGGGGTAGACTTTGTTTTTTGTTGAGTTTCCAGTTATTCATGATTCTTTGTTCCTAGGTTGGACAGATCAAATCTACCTCATTCCAATGCTGCAAGCTGATTGTTTCAGTTATATTGTGGAAAATTTGGGTTCAACCATGGCGTCAATCCTTCTAGATGTTTCTAAAGATTCTTATGTTTCTTTCCTTCCAAAGATTCCAAAGGATAAAACCGGAGAGCAACTGCCAGATGCGATTTAGGACCAGTGACTGAAAGGCTTTGTCTCTCCAAGCTTCAATGGTGTTGATAATGTTGTCCCTTTGGCGATCCGAGGTGCGCATTATGGTTGCACATTGGTCCCACACCTTGGCGTTGTAAGGGAAGGTGTTAAGGAGGTGATTCATGGCTTCTGCCTCTTCTAAGCAGAGATGACAAATGGAAGGTCCTGTAAATGCCCTTTTGGTTAGATTCTCCTAGGTGAGAATACTGCCATGTGCCACCAACCAAAGGAAGGTGCTTATTTTAGGCCAGTGTTTTAGGGACCATATTTTGTGCCAGACTTCCCTTGGTGGGGGTGGATTAAGATTGGCCTTTAGGCCATAGGCCTCTTGTATGTTAAAAGTACCTCTTGGAGAGCTCCTCCATCGAAGGATATCCTCTCCCTGGAGTATAGGAATTTTTCGTTCATTAGTCATGTTGTACCAAGGTTGGAGGTTCACCTGTGCCTCGACGTGTAGGTCATCCTTGCTGGATTTCCAACATCTCCAAGTGGCATTCGTGGGATTTTCCTTCCAGTAATCTGCCACTCTTGTCAGACCTGCACGATTTGTTGGAGGACAGAAGGTAACGGCCCATTCCTCCTGCACTAAAACCGGTAGTTGTTTCCAGGACTCATTCCAGAAGAGGGTAGTCTGACCATTTCAGATTTCCCAAAAGGAATGGTTGACTATTAGGAGGAGATTCTACTTGGCTGCTATCCAAATCAAGGAGCCTAGGGTGTCTACTTTCCAACAAATGAGGTTTCTTTCTGTTGCGTTGGGGGTATACTTCCTTCGCCAAATCCTGACCCAAAGGTTCTGAAGTATTTTCAGCCATCTCTACTAGATCTTGGAGCTAAGTACTTTGTTCATAATAGAGGGATCTCTGATTTGTAGATCCCCTTGAATCTTATGTCGACGGAGCTTATCCCAACCGATCAAAGAAAATTTCTTCCCTACTTTAAGTCCCTGCCAGAGAAATTTTCTTTGCAAATCTTTGATGGCATTGAGGATGGAGTTTGGCACCACGAGAGAAGAAAAGGTATAGACATGTAGATCTTGCAGGAATGATTTGAGGAGGATGAGGCGACTTGGGAATTTGAGAGCGCGATAGGTCCAGGAGGAGAGTCTTTTCGAAAAGGAGGTAAGAAGGCCTTCCCATGAGTTGTTTCGGAGGGCTCTGTCGAGGAGAGGGATGCCAAGGTACTTGGATAAAAGGGAGCTTCGATTGAAACCCATGATGTATGAGATGTGGCACTAAATCGACAAAGGAGTATTGAAAAAGAAGATCTGGGACTTGTTCTTGTTTATGTCCATCCTTGAGGCTTCAGAGAAGGTATTGATGATTGAGAGAAAGGAGAGGGCTTCTTGGACTATTGGGGAGCCCATCATCAGAGTGTCGTCCACAAATTGGCTATGAGAGATTGAGGGGCTGATGCCATGCAGGGGCAATCCTTTCAGTGTCTTATTTTCCACCATAACCTAAATGGAGCGACTGAGTCCTTCTACCAAAATGATGAAGAAGAAAGGAGAAAGGGGATCCCCCTACCTGATTCCTCTAGTGGGAGATAAGGGACGAGAAGGAGCTTCATTGATAAGGATTGAAAAGAAGGCCGAGGAGGTAAGATTCTGAATCTAGGCAACCCAGGAGGGTTCGAAACCAAAGGTGAGGAGCATAGCCCTCATATAGTCCCAACTTAACTTATCAAAAGCTTTGGAAAGGTCCAGTTTTAGGAGCATACCTGGAGTTTGGGTCTTCTGAAGATAATGAATGACTTCATGGGAAAGGATGAGATTGTCCAGGATTTGTCTACCCTCCACATAGACAGATTGTTCCAGTGAGATGATGAAGGGAAGGAGGGGTTTGAGTCATCATGCTATCACCTTAGTTAGGAGCTTGTAGATGACGTTACAAAGGGTGATCGGCCAGAATTGCTTAGGATGGTTCACATGCTCTTCTTTGGGGATGAGAGTAAGGAAATTTGCATTGAGCGTTGGGGGAAATGTTCGAAGAGTCTGGAGTCTTCAATGATCTCCCATACCTCCTCTTTGAGCATTGGCCAAGAATGATGAAAGAAATCAGATGTGAAGCCATCTAGTATTGGGGATTTTCCCTTGAGGGTGTCCTGGAGAGCCTGATCAACTTCCTCGAGCATGATGGGTCGAATTAAGGTCACGTTTTGTATCTCGAAAATTAAGGAGGGTATATGTTGCGTGATCTGTGATATAGCTTGGGATCTGTCTCTTTGGGGCTCCGACAGGAGCTTTTGATAATAGTGGACCAACTCTTCTTCTAGTTCCTCATGAGTGTACCTGATTTTCCCATTATCTGAGATGAGTTGTGTGATGCAATTGGCATGCCTTCTTTGGATGGTCGACCTATGGAAAAACTTGGTATTTCGATCTCCCTCTTTGAGCCATTGGATGTAGGATTTTTGCCTCCACAAGATTTCTCCTTGAGATTTTCTTTCCTCGAGATTTTGTCTGAGTGCTTCTTCCTATTGTTTGAGGGGTTCAGTTAAGCCGTTGTCCTAGATTTGACTTTGAACAATGTTCATTTGTTCTGTGAGTTGTCTTTGGGCCTCAAAGATGTTGCCAAAAGTTTTTTTATTCCAAGTTTTGAGTTTTTTCTTGAATTTCTTCAGTTTCTGCTGAAACCGGAACATCTTGGAACCATTGGATACAACAAATTCCTCCCACCAGACATGTACATTCTACTAGAAGTCAGGGTGGTTGAGCCAGAACAACTCCAGTCTGAAGGGTTTGTGACCTGGAGTTTCTGGGATATCTATCCAGAGTTGGATAGGCCAATGATCAGATCCGTTGACATCAAGGATATTGGATTCCAGAGCTGTGCCCTCCAGCAAGAGCGAGTCCGAAAGGAGGAAGCGATCCAGTCTGCAGGCTATTTGGTCTGATATTGTTCTGCGATTTGTCCAAGTGAAGGTACCATTTGAGTTGTCTGGGTCTACGAGGCCTAGGTTATCGATTTGGCATTGAAAGTCTCCTGAATCAGCTTTGAGTCATCATGTACGGACCTCTTTTTTCATCGAGGTTGCAGATCATGTTGAAATCTCCTCCCAGGATCCATCTGTTCCCCGTTGTTATAGTGTCTTGATGCTCTAGGCTACGAATGAAGGCCTGTTTGTCCCTTGAGTTGGTTGGTCCATAGACATTGGTTATATAACCTATCTTATTGGAGCCCACAAGTCAGTAGACCACCGAGATGGACCATTTGGTTGTGAAGAAGTTGTCTAGAGTGATCGATTTTTGGTTCCAGAGGAGAGTCGTCCCCCCTATTTCTCCCATGGTTGTTGTGTATATGCCTTGCCCTTGCTTCCAACAACTAGGGAGTATCTTGTCCATCTCTTCTATGGCACATTTTGTTTCCTGAAGTATCATTATGTCTGGATTTTCCGCAATGAGCATGTCTCACAGTAGTCTCTGTTTACTACGAACATTGAGTCCACTTATATTCTAGGAGTTGATATTCATGAGGAGGGGTGGGGGGAAAGCGGTGGGAAACTGTCAGATATTATATGTATCTAACCTGAGTTGACCATGCAGTGTCTTATCTCCTATATGAGCTTGCTGGTGGATTTCCGTCCTCTTTTATTTTCATCCTTCTGAGGTTTATGATGATCTTTCGGCGTATTTCCCTAGATTCCTAGGATTGCATTAGATATGGTGGTAGATCCGACTGAAGAGTTGAGGAAGATTTTGTGTAATTTTCTCAGTTGATTAGGTGGGATGGTAAAGAGTTTGTGATGTCTGTAGGCATGTTCCAGGTGCTACAGATCTACTCTGACCAGATCTTTCTCTTCCAATTCCATTTCCACGTGTCTTTCTTTTGCCTCTGAGGGATCCAGGACTGTGAAAATAGAGATGGTTGTAGGGATGGATGGGGTGGGCACTTGGGTTATCTGTGTCTTCTGTTTCACTAGATTGAGGGGTGTTTTCTCTGCATATGGGCCTTGCGAGGCTTCCAAGCCTTTTGGTTGTTGTTGCAATATCCCGTATTGGTTGCTCGTGGTTGGTTCCTTGATGGTCTGGGTTGTTGGTCACTTTCCTCCTTGTCTGTGCTTCCCCATTGCTGGTATGAATCCTTCTTTGTCTTTGTTTTCTTCTGGGTTTACCTCCTTGCTAGGCGTGTTGAGGGCGTAGTCCCTAAAGAGGTGTCCATGATTATGGCACTTTCAACATATGAACGAAATGTGTTCATAGTCGATGGTTTGCGTCCATTCCTCATCCTGGTATTCTAGAACGATAGATCCTGGTAGCGGCTTTGCAATGTTCAGATAGAGACATATGCGTGCATAGGATGTATACCTTCTCTGCTTAGTGGCTTTTAAGTATTTGACGTACACTCCTATAGTATTTCCTATGGCCGCCAGGACCTCTTCCAACCAGAACTCCTGCGACAAAGAGTATAGCCTCAACCAGACTGGGGCGTGGGAAAAATCCTCCAGTTCAGGGATAAATTTTTCTGTCTAGAATCTCAGAAAAAGACCTGTTGAGTTAAAGAAATGTGAGTCACCGTCAAAGATACATTTTCTGTCTTTTAGGTTATGAAGGACTATGGTAAAAAAAACCTTGGAGCCCAGCTGCAGATCAAAGTGACCTTTGGGATTCCACCATTGATATATCCATTTTACTAGTTCCTTCTCCGATGGCCAGAGCCCTAAAAAATTTCTGATTAGAGCGTAGCCTCTCATGTATTGCTTTTGTTCCTCAATCTGGGGTGTGTTTACAATGTATTTTTGGGATTGTGGGGCTTGCGGGATGCATTTCCCTAGAAACCAAGGTCGAGTCATACTTACAGTTGGTGTATATTTCCCTGAGTCTATGTCCATGTCTTGGTCTTTGAATGTCCCCTTGGAAATGAATTGTGATCTAAGATCTTGGGGAGGTTCGAATGCTGGGCACTTGGAGCCTCCTCCATTTCTTCCTTAAGAAATTACATCATTGTAGGAAGGACCTCTCGGCCCTCCCTCACTCGGGATCATCGTGCCCTTGCGGGGCGACGTCGTGCAACAGAGAAAAAGTAACCCTAACCCTAGCGCAGCAGGATAGAATCACCGAGAATATGTGATTTTACCTTCATCACCTATATTAGGGCCCAGGCAATATAATACTATAACAAGATTAAGACCTTCACATAAAAACAATTATATATATAATTATTCTTTAATATGTATAAAAAATAACTATATATACAATTATTCTCTAATATGTATAATTAAAGATATTATTTAAACACCATAACATATTGATCAAATATTTCATTTTCAATGTAAATAGAACCTACCAAAACATTCAATAATATCATATATGCATACATACCTTAAAATGTAGGTATAACCTATCAAAACATTCAATAATATTGTATATGTATATACATACTTTAAAGACTATTAATTGTTTTACCTGATCTTTCTATCAAAAGAGGGGGAGCATGTTTCAACAAAAAAAATAAAGCTACAATAAATTTATCTTGATGGTTATCAATGAAAAGAAAAATCATACACATCATCCATTACAATTCCTAAGATTTTCAAGATAGATCTCTTATAGGACCCAAATTCCTTGTTAAAGTTGTAACTCTCTATCAAAGATTAATCAAAATGAAACTTTCAATATAGCATTCCCTCCATTGACAAATAATTATTGAACCTCAAAAAGAGGCCAAGTGGTAGATGATAGAAGAAGGGAAAGTTACAACCAAACATCCTCTAAAAATATAATGTTTGAAATATAATGATTGAAAAAAACCACTATAAGGAAATTATTTGAGAATTTGATGTCATGGTTCAATTTTACACTACAAATAATGCACTTAGAACAAATAGCTTTTTAACTTTAGCTAAATACTATTTAATTAAAAGTAATAATCAAACTCCCCTAGTATATATTTTAATCTAATAAATAGATTGGAATAAATAAAATGCGGGTATAAACTATCATGCACTATAGATGGAGTTATAATTATTTTTAAATCAATGAAAACCCTAATAAGATCTAACAAAAACTAAGATAATATAGATGAAGTTATTGGGCCAAAAGGTGTTTTTTGGTGCCAAAAGGCCCTTTCTACAACCCAGTAAGAGGGATATGTGCTCAACATGGAGTTTACACATGGGAATTAAAAAAATATTAATAGCAAAAACATATTTCGATGTCGGCCATAAATAGAATATTTCAATATCCATCTTAAGTAAAATATTTCTATATCAAATTTATATAGAGAGAGAAAGAAATAGAGTAATGGAAAGTAAAAAACAAAATTGATTTCATTAATAGGTGCTTTCTACTTACTAGAAAGATGGAGATGCATAAATCCTTCAATGATTAATATTATGGAGTTGACATGTGGCATTTAAAAATATATTAATAAGAAAAAATAATTTTAATCTCTACCATAAACAAAATATTTCTATGTCCACCATATACATGCATGACACCCTCTTGTTTGTGGGACAAGGGACCCCCTCCACCCACACTAGACATGTTCTTGACCATTATGCCCAATGCATTTAAAAAAATATTTTAACATCCACCTTAAGTAAAATAATTTTATATCAATAATCACATTTATGTAGAATAATTTTATATCAACCTTATAGAGAGAGAGTAATTGAAAGTAAAAATATTCTTATTCGGCACATAGGTGCTTTCTATTTCTCTATATGAGGGAGATGTGTAATTCCTTCAATGCTTAATATGGAGTTAACACATGTCATTTTAAAAAATATTAGTAACAAGTAAATATTTAAACATCAACTTTGTGTGTTTGTGTGTGTGTGTAACATTTGAAAGTAAAAATATCTTATGGTTAAAACATTTAAAACATTTTTATTTCACTGAAAGACACTTTCTAGAGCCCTCTTGAAGGAGATGTGTACTTCATTTCGTGCTCAACATGGATTTGACACATGGAATTAAAAAAAATATTAATAACAATAAAATATTTCAATGTCTACATAAATAAAATATTTCAATATCCACCTTAAATAAAATAATTCTATATCAACTCTATATATAGAAATTATATATCATAGAGAGAAAAAAAGATGTATAATTTCTTCAATGCTTTATATGAAGTTGACATGTGGCATTTTAAAAACATTAATAAGAAAAAAATAATTTCAATGTTGGCTATAAATAATATATTTCAATGGCCACCTATTTGTAGAAGATTTGTAATTATTATAAAAAAGGAGAGAAGAAAGAGATGTCAAACTAAAAATAGAGTTAGAATCATTAGAAAAAAAGCGTGAAGAAAAAGATGTAAAACTCCAAATAGAGCTAGAGGAAATGCTTGATAAAAAAATAGAATCTTCGAAGATACAATTCAAACTCAGATAGAGGATAGATTGTTAGGGTTCAAGAGTCAATTGAAAATGGAGGACAGGATTCAAGGAATGGAAAAAAAAAAATTAATCTACCCAAGAATGAGAGGTTGAAGAAAATCACAACTTGAGAGATAGGATTAAAGATCTAGAAGAAAAACTAACCAAAACTTTGACCCTCAGTGGTCTAGAAAACAAATTGGATATCAAACCCATCAAAGAGGAAATGAATAAGATAATCAAACTAGACCATGAGCATAATAAAAGAGCCTTGAACTTCATAATTTTTGGTATAAAATAACTACAAGAGGAGGATGTGCTAGCAATAGTAAAAGAAGAATTAAAAACTAAATAACAAATTGAAACAACTTACCTCATAGAAGCAAAGAGGCTAGGAAAAATAATTGATCATAAAGATAAGTTTATATGTGTCAAAGTAAGTTGTAATGACCATAAATATAGAATACTCAGTAAATATCCAAGTTTAAAAGGGTCAGGAATATTTATAAATCAAGACTTCATTCCCAAAGACCAAGTTGAATTAAGGAAGGAAGTTAAATAAGTAAAAAAAATGGGAAAGAAGGAAAATGGGAAACAATTAGAAATCAAAAAGCTATTGCTAGGTATAGAGACCAAAAGGATAATAATAAATATGATTTTGGGACACTCAAGATCCTTTTTTGGAACTATCGTGGCTTTCCATGGTGCAAAGGTCCTATTATAAGTTGAATCCTGAGTGATATTGATATTATTTGTCTAGTTGAAACTTGGGAGCATGAAGAGTCTAAGGTCACTAACATATAAGGATTTGTCTTGTGGTTGACATGGAGCAAAAGGTCCTACCATAGATGGATAGGAGGCATATCTTGTTATATTAGAAAGAAAATTTCTCATCACATGCAAATTCATAATATCAACCCTCTCAATTAATACATTTGGATAGAAATTTCAAACATCAATGCTAATAAGATGTATATAACAATTTTCTATTTTGCACCTGTTAATTCTACATTTTATAAGAAAAACAATCTAGATAGAAATTGTCCCTATAATAATTTAGAGCTAGATATTTATAGTTTGAAAAATGAAGGTAAGATCCTCCTGCTAGGAGACTTTAATGATAGGAATGCAACTAACCAAGCTACTCTTTTAAGAAATGATTCCAACCATAATATTTTATGGCTAGATGAGGACCTTGTTTTAGCTAATAGCTACAAAAGAAGATTTGAATATCTAACTGAGAATTTCTTTGGTACTAAGTGTTACACACCAAATTCTCACACTACTAAGTGTCGTATGCACCTTATCAAGTGTCGTATGCACCTTACTAAGTGTTGCATGCACTTTATCAAGTGTTGTATGCACCTTACTAAGTGTCGTGTGCACTTTATTAAGTGCCACAAATTCATGATCATGTGGGAGTTCTTGTCATGTTCCCTAAACAAGTTGGAAGAGAATTATATCATTTGAAGGTCGAAATACCATCTTTTTCCTTAATATTTTGGCCATATTTGAGGATCATCACCCCCTTTCACATACATAAGGAGGGATGAAACCTTGACTATCGCTCTCCTAGAGTATCTTAGGGAGTCATAGTCACCATGTACTCAGTGTTAAGGGAACGATGAAGTGTATGCAACCATTCCACCTTTTTCTAAAGGCAAGACTTGGAGAGATCTAAGATTGTTTGGGTCAAGGATTCGAGCCATATCTCTTTGCTCCATCCTAGGAAAAAAATCCCAACCTTATGAGTTAAATCCTCAACCGTTTTCCTGAGATATTTCAAATGTTTTATTCCTCAAACCACTATATAATGAGGGTCATGCTTGAGTGAAAGGGTAGAGAATTGAAGAACATCATACTTATGATTGTGTGAGATACAAGGGGTTGTAACATAGATCTTGGAGGAGGTTGTTGCAACATCAAGGTAAATATTGTAATTGCTTCCATTTAGTCATATTTCCATTAATATATAACTTGGCCTATTCCTTTCATGTTTATGCGTTTAAGTGTTTATATGTTTATTGTTGTGAAAATCATAGTAGATAGATATATGTTTCTTGAGTGTTACTCGATCATTTAGTCTCGGTACTTCGTGAATATTGAATCCGTTCGAGGTTCTCAGGAGTATTATTGTTCTACATATCTTTAGTCCTCTTGATAATCTTTGGTCTTTGTTCTCCTTCCCATACATTCCGTCCCAATTGTCAAGTGTACCTCCCCGGAGGTTGATTGCGCATTGGTGACACTAGTAAACTTTCCTAGGTATCTACATAGGTGATTGTGGGGGGTTTCTCACAGTACCTCGGGAAAATGTCATATCACAATTTTAGTACCCTTGGAGGGTGATCTCATGAAGTGAAAATTTCTTGCACTGATAAGGTATTTTTCATGGAGTTTGGGGTAATTGTTTCTCATAACTTCGTTAAAGGCCTCATCTCCCATATATGGAAGATCCTTACTTCATTTTTTCCTTGTTACAAGGGAGTTGTTTTCTTTCTCTTATATTATAGGGACTTTGGTAGTGTGTTCTATTTGATTTAGTGACCTTAGGTTGAGTCTGTGTCTATGGAAACATTTCCTGGGACTACCAACCAAGAAACCCATTTTCACGGGGAACCTTTTTCTTCTCCTTGTTTTGGAAACATTGGTCCTCCCTATATTGCTACATTGAGTCTTCTGGGTTTCACCATAGGGTTACTGGTATGGTTATTTTTCACTCTCGTTATCCAAAATTCTCTTGGTTCTTTGAATGTGATCCCTCCACCCCAAGAACATCAACCTCATGTTGACCCATTTCCTTCTCTGCTCGTTGTGTCTTCTTACCTTTCTTCTTATTCTCCTAGTAAAAGTCTTAATCCTAGTAACCAGGAGGCTCAGAAGAAGAAGAAAAGGAAGAACAAGAAGAAGAAAAATAAGAAAGGGGCTAATCAACCAACCACTGATAATCATGCTAGGAGTGTTGATGATATTGACAAGTCTACCAACACACCTCACAAGCCCAAATTTCCTTGCAGCCTTTGTAAGGGTGGCCTCCTTCTTAAGGATTTCCTTGGTATTCCAAAGGTTTTAGAAGTGTGGTATTAGGGTTCTCAACAACCCATGTCGCTAACCATTGAAGGTCATGTTGGTGACAACCCATTGACTAGTAATAATCATATTGGGGAAAAAAGATCAAGTCAGAATTCCTTGTTGGTTATGCAGGGAAATGCACCACACTTACCTTTTCCCTCATATGGATGAAGCTTCACAATTGTTGGAAGACATTGATATTTCCTAAAAACAACCTCTATTTGATTCCCATGAAACTTCTCCCAACCAACTATTGATTGATGAAGTGGTCAGTATGATTTCATCCTCGGTTGATCCTTCTCTCCCCTTGGAGAATGAAGTTAATAAAGTGGTTGGTCCAATACATTCCTCATTCGATCCCACTCTTCCCTTGGAGAGTGAAGTGGATACTACTCAAGTATTTATTGTCACTTCATATTCCTATGGAAAAACAAGCATTTCACCCGTCTCAATGGAACCCCCTTGTTATAACCCTAAATTTCTCTACACATGCATACCTGGCATTTGGCCCTCTTACTTGCATTTTTTGCCAGGCCATCTCTGAGATTCTCTTCTTAAAAAATCATTTTTTGAATATGTACGTGCCTTGCACCAATACTGCTTGTGTACATATGCTTGCTGCACCACTACAGCCTATGTACATATGCATAATACACCACTACATCCCGCGTATACTTGCAAAAGTTGCAAAAATTAAAAAGTTGCAAGGAATTCATTAAGATTACGGGATATTGGGTAGTTTCCCAAGTAATTCACTGCCTATAGCCCGTCACCCAACCGAATAACCATCCTTTTGTCATATAAAAGGAGGTGTTGGGGTCTCATTCCACATCTAGACATAAGAACAGTGAAACTATGCATGTTTCACATCCCCTCCTTGCCCCAAGCATTTGCAGCCTTGTTGTGAGAATTGCCTCAAAATTCCTCATTTTTTCCTTTTTCCTCCATCATACCCCATTTCATTTCCCAATAAGAAGGTTGAGAGGAGAAATATACATGAAGGTGCACTTGGAGCTTGGTGAAGAGGATCCTGGACCAGGTTCATGGAGAAACAGATGACTTTGGTTGTAAGTGATCATTGTATTATCAATAAAAGAAGTACTTTTCCTGTCCCAAAACATGATTTGTCGAATGTTTGCATTTGATTTATGTTTTTATTATAACATCTAGCCCTTATTTATGTATGAAATGTATGCTTGTAGCTTTCTGTTTGTCCGTCTTTGAATGCAGTCTAGCCTTGGGAAGAGGTTTGCAGTCAACAAAGCTATCAAGCACGAGAAGATCGTCACCAGATACGGAGTAAAGGTACAATTACCTGATCCTTCTCATTTTTCTTTTCTTGCATAAGTCTGGGGTATGTTTGGGGTAGTTAGAGAAGTAGAAGAATTTTAAATGGTTATTGATCTTCCTACATTTTAAACCCTAGTGTAGCCATGGGGGGGGGGTTTCCCGCTAGCAGAACTAGTGGCCATACTGGGGAAGCCTTTAGGGTTTTAGGGGATTTTTTGGGTGTTTGATTGGTTATATACCTTTTGAGGTTTTGTTGAGTCTACTGAGTCTTTTAAGGGATTCTGGTCACCTGTTGGTGCCATAAAATTTCTCCCTGGCCTATCAATTTATCTGTCTTGTTTATTTTTTTCAATAACTACAGAGGTTTACGCACCCTGTTGTGGGTCAACACACATACATATGCACCCTACTTTATAGAAAACCCACGTACATATGCAGGCTTCTTAAGCATCCGTAGATTACCTGGTTTAAGGAACTGTTTTTAAGAATACATAGTCAACCTCTTCCATGATTGAGGTTTTTACTTCTCAGGGTCTCTTGGCAGAGTTCACTGCCTTTGTTTTTACAGTCAAAGCCTGGGTTGGATGTCAATTTTCTTGTCTTTTTAATGATTTCTTGTGTTTACTTCGAAAGGCTTTTAGGCGAGTCTTTGATTTTTTGATCAGCTTGTTTAGTGTCTTTAGTGACTCCCTATGATTCGTAGTGGGCCAGAGGTCAGTTTCAGTCTTGTTTGGTTTTTCTTTTACCCCCTTTAATTTTCTTTAAAGAAAAGAAGAAAAAAGATTTATTTCAAGTTTTTCTTGTTTGAAGCATTTTTCAAATAAAAAAAAGTTTTCATTTCTTAGTTTGGTAAAGTAGTTGGAGTTATTTATCTTACTTGTTAGAAAAAGAGTTCAATTTTTAAGTTCTTTGCTGATTTCTTAGAATGCTAAGTAGCTCGTAGTCGAGTGAAATTTCATTTTAGGTCTTCCTTTCAAAGATCTTGAAAAAGTTAGTTATGAAAAACTTGGTTTAAAGAGTTAGTTGCAAATATTTATTGTTAACTAGAAGAAATTTTGCTTTCAGTTTCGTTTACTTATCCTCTTTTCGTCACTCATACACATCACTAGTTTCACTACCATATCCTTTGAGTTAAAACAAGCCATTTAAAATGAATGCTAATTTAAAATTAATTAGACTTTTTTGTTTGTAGGGTCAATCAATTAGTTTAGGGTAGAGCCTTGAATTAGGTTGGAGAGGAAACTCTTCAAGGCTTATAAACAAACATTAGAGTTAGAGCTAGGGAGTGTAAAAGTCCAGTGATGTGAAATTTATACAAGACCCCCCTCTAACTCAGGGGATAAACATGAGGTCATGTGAGGAAAGGTAGCGTAGATAACCCCTCCAAAGCGAGACCAAACGTAGTGGGGAACGCATATTGAGGATCTGTCATGCGATACTGTCATTTTAGTTTTTCTACAGAGCTTCTTGGACCTCGAATCTGTTCGATATCCTCAGTTGTCTTTCAGACCACTTTCTTTCAATACCCTCGATAGGTTTCATATTTTTTATCCTTCTCATTGTGATCCACCTGACTGTCGACTATACCCTCTTGGTGACTGTTAACGAGTTGGCAACTTAGTTACCTTTATTCTACAGACTTACACAAGTGACTGCGGGGGTATACCACGGTACCTAGGGTAGATGTCGGGTCTCTCTTTGTAGAGTATGCCTGGAGGGTGCTTCTGTATTCGAGTTTCACTTTCACCGGTAAGTTGCTCTAGTGTTGGCTAGCGTAACTATTCTTCCAACTAGAGAGTGGTTTTCTTGCCTTATCTTGTAGGAACATTTCTAGTGTGTGCTTGGTTTTAAATGTTAGTTAAATCCTTACTATGTCGTTGATATTTTCACAAGGTGGAAGATCAAGAGCTTCGTCAGTCACGAAGGCTTCAGGGCCTACCGCTGGTTACATTGGAGCCACCACCACCATTGTTATGGTGAAGACTTGACCAACAAGGGTCATTTGAAGCGACCGGGCCATAGGATACTATGCCTGCGCTAGATCCGAGAGGATATTACTTGAATCTGGAGGAACCTATTGTTTTTGAATTTGGAGTGGAAGCCCTCGAGCCAGCCAATCCTCCGATCACTAAATTTTCAACGCCAATTTTGGTACAAGTTGTCCCTCCAAGGGTAACACCTCATGAGAATCAGAAAGTCTTACAAGCACCTATGGAAGAAAATGTTGCTACTTCGTTAAGGATTCCTCATACTCCCTCAATGGTTGCCACCACAAGGGGTATTCTACCTCCCAACCCACCTTTGTCATTCTGGACCACAATGGTCTTGACCACCTCTACTTCGGGTAGTGTTCTGATGCTGTCTTCGGCGGTGACCACTACTCCTTTCACACAGAGTGCAACAGGCCCTCCATTTTCATATGGGATGACTAGATTTGATACAAAATCCACCCTTACGTACTCCACCCTACATACCATGGGTCTAGGGGTAGGGAGCTCAAACGCTCCCTTGCAAGGGTCCATGGGGGGAACCTCAACCTCCTATAATGCTATCCCTTACAGTGGAGGTCATATACCTTCTCCGTCCCCCTCGCTCGGTGGTGCTTTCCAACAATCCGTTAGGCTGGACATGAACTAAAGCTTGTTTGGAGTAGGAAGTCTAGGAACTTCTTACACCATGTCAGTCGGATCCATTTCATTCTCTTTGTTCGGTGCGTTTGGTAATAACGCATTTTCTTTAGATGTCGTCTCGGTCGAGGGAAACCCTAGTTTTGGAAAATAGAATCTTGTTCATGGTATTATTCCTCCACAGGGGGAAATTACATGAGGTTTCTCCTCACAAGGACTTTGGAATCCTTGGCAGGGATCAGTTCCCTCAACGGGGATGTCGACCAGGAGCAACCCCTTCCATGGTCAATCGAACCTCGAGCAAGGATCAGTACCTATGCCCATCAGATCGACAAGGGGAAACCCCTTCCATAATATCTGGAACACAATGCAGGGAGAGATCCCCACCAAACCTTCGATGTCCAATTATGAGAATCAATCAATGATGTACCAACAAACACAGTTTCTGCATGCTGGTCAAGGCCATGGTATTTACCAGAACCTTGGCTAGCAACCCAACTTTTCTTAGCAACCTGGTGCTAGTCAAATTCCAGGCCCCCTTTTTCTTGTACATAGTACCCATCCCAAACTACCATTTATGGCAACGTTACACTTGTCAGACTCATCAAGGTTTCTTAATGACCTGATTTTTCATGATCCGCATTGGCCCCCAATGCCGACTAAGTTTCCCTTAGATATTCTAAAATTCGAAGGAAACCCTGGAAAATACCTAGGTGATCATGTGACAACTTTCCACCTATGGTGCTCATCAAAATCGTTGAGAGAAGACTCTGTACAGTTTCTTTTATTTCAATGCACTCTTATCGGGGGTGTCGCAAAATGGTACATCAAGCTCAACCGCTCAGGATATTCTTACTTTAGCAATTTGGCAATGGTTTTCTTGAACCATTTCCAACTACCCGTGAGATATGATGTTGGCACCAAATTGCTAGCCAAATTTGAGCATACTAAGGATGATCATATCTCAGATCACATCCAAGAATGACGACGTCGAAAGAGCTTGATCAAGGTTAAGGTCCTACAAGATTTCCTGCTAGAGTGGTTCCTGAAGTCTTTGGTGCCTCAGTTATCCAAGGACGTTGCAACTTCAGGAGTGTTTTCAGAGGAGGAGGCGATAATGAGAGTGCAACATCTCAAACTGATATACTCTCAGTATGGCTTACTCTATGAGAATTTTCCACATGTACCACGGTCCATCCTTGAAAAGGCTAGAAAAAATTATGAACCACATATCGATGGTATAGTTGGTTAAACACAAGGAAATTCCATTGATCAGCTGTCAAATAAATTGCAACAATTGTCGATACAGTAGACAACAGCCAGCCAGACCTCTGGTTCGGCTGATCCCCCTACCCAAACATTGGACATACACAATGTGAAGTTGACGAACCCGAAGGCCAACCGGTAGCTTGACGGAAAGAAAAACAATGAAACAAGAAGGGTAAGGGGGATAAGAAACCCAACAAAAATGTTGTTGGGGGAAACACAAAGAAGATAAAGTCGAAGTATCTATGTAACCTTTGCACGGAGGACCATCCGACTCACCTGTGCCCTTGACTTGCGGAGGCCCAGAAGTTATTGGTGCAACAACATCCTGTTGTGTTAACGAACCCATTTCCACATGGGAAAAATATGACTCAGGCCTCTTCGAGAGTAGATGGGGGCAGTCAGGGACCCCCCATATCTTCTAGTAATCCCTCAGTCATGAATGTTTACATGATGAAAGGTTATGCTTACATAGAAACTAGGGCACACAATTACAAAATGCCAGAATCTGCCGAAAAGGGTAAAGAAGTCGTAAACCTATCAGTTCCTCTCCATATTGAGAAGATGATGGGTGAAACAATGACACACATCCCGAAAGGGGCGTTCAATAAAGCTTCTCATAAGACGAACACGAGGGCTGCCCAGAACTACTCTGTAGTGGAGAATTTGTCACAAACCCCTTGCACAATGTCCGCTTTGGAAGTCCTCCAGAGTTTCCCTTCATAGATAAAGGATATGTTATCCACCTTGGGATCTGCAGAGACATGTAATCCAGGAACGATCATTCTCGATACGACTGAATTGAAACCTCGTCTCCCATACCACGTTGCATTTCAAATAGTAGTGGCTTACACCACAAAAACTTTTACCCGGAATAATTTATGCACGGTGGTTGATGAGGGCGCCTCGACTTGTGTGATGTCATTGGCATGTTGGAAGGCCATTGGCCAATCCATTTTGTCTATTTCACATACTCTACTTACTTCTTTCGATGATCATTCTTTCAAACCACATGGAATCATCCCTTCTTTCCCCATGCAGTTAGGAGGGAAGACCATGTGCGTTGAATTTGAAGTGGTCGATGCGCCTCTCGACTGCAACCTTCTGTTAGGAAGAAGTTGGACTTATGCAATGCATTCAGTGGTTGCCACAATTTTTTGGGTCTTGTTTTTTCCACACGAGGGTCGAATCGTAACCATTGACCAGTTGTCCTTCTCCGGGCCTGACCCTTCATCAGGGGCATCCATGGTCCCGATTATTGATAACCCTCAGCCCCGCGTCGTCAACGTGGGGGTTGGTTTTTTTCCACCTTTGATGGGTACTTTCGATTACCTGCCTCCTTCTAGTGATGTCAAGTTCATGTCGGTTGCCTCCGACCAGCCTAGGGATGAAATATTTCAAGTGTAATCATTCTGAATGACTTACTTTAATGATATGTGGGATCTTCCTTCCCCATCGGCCTCTATGGAAGGGACAGGGAATATTGGCATGACCATTCCCTTGTCTGCGGCAGATGTTTCATACAGTATTGTCCAGCAAGCTTCGTCCAACCCCGATCCGACTCCTGCATAGGAGTTAGTTCCGGTTCTTGAGCCTATTTGGGCTCAAGGTTCCCTCTCCACTACATATTATTTAGACTTGGTATTACCCTATGATGAGGTGGTTATAGATCCATTGACCAGTCTGGATAGACCCTGGGATGATATCCATCACAGATCTTATTTTCTCACAGAGTTAAGAAGAATAGAGGCAGGTAAATTCGTGTTGACTATGACTAGAGAGAGGTCTTGTCCTATTAATCCTCTGGCTACGCACAGAGTTTACACCGAGGGTAATATGGAAACTATTGCTAAGACGATACCTATTGACATCTACATAACCCTTGGCGTTATGGAGAATGTTTTCATGGGAGAAGACTGCTCCCCTGAAGAGATTCAAATTTATACATACTTATTTAAAGAATTATGTGACATTTTTTCCTAGTCTTATGAGGAAATTCTAGGAATCGATCCAAGAATCATCAAACATGAGATAAAGACTTATCTTGATGCTAAGCCAGTCCGACAAAAGCTTTGTCTGGTGAATCCTTGGAAAGCAGTAGTTATTAAGGCTGAAGTAGAGAAATTGCTTAAATCTGGTTTCATCTACCCCGTACAGTTGACGCAATGGGTGTCAAATCGCGTTCTGGTTAAAAAAAAACAAGGTACGATTTGCATGTGCATGGAATTATGTGACTTGAATAAGGCCTATTCAAAGAATAATTTCCCCACCCCATTCATTGATCAGATTGTCGATGAATGTGTAGGTTGTGAGGTCTTTTCATTCAAGGATGGTTTTTCAGGATATAACCAGATTCAGATCAAACCCAAAGACCATAATAAAACAACTTTTATCTGTCTATGGGGCACATTTTCTTTTTGTAAGATGCCTTTTGGCCTGAATAATGTTGGAGCCACTTCTCAATGGACCATGTCTTTTGATTTCCATGATATTAGACATATAGTCGAGGATTATCTTGATGATCTAGCATCATGCTCTCGCAAGAGATCTGATCATCCCACATACCTCCGACTAATCTTCGAATGATGTCTCTACTATCAGATTTTCTTGAATCCTAACTAGTGCAGTTTATGTGTGACGTTAAGTCATCTTTTAGGTTTCATAGTTTCGACAATAGGGATCATGGTCGATCCTCTTAAGGTTGAGGAGATATTTCAGTTGCCTCTCCCATGCACAGTCCCTCAACTTCATAGCTTACAGGTAAAAGGAAACTTTCTTCATCATTTTATAGCAAACTATGTCGAGATCACTAAAGGCTTCATGCATTTAATAAAAAAGGGATTCCCTTTATGTTGGGACGAAGCCGCTCAACTCTCTTTCGAAGCATTAAAACATGCCCTGACGTCTGCCCCTTTGCTCTAGCCTCCCAATTATAATAAATATTTCTTATTGTACTTGGATGCTACAGAGTCAACCATCGGTATGGTATTGGTTCAAGAGGATGATCTGCTCGAAGAGAATGTAATTTATTACTTGAGTCGAGGCCTGGTTGGACCGGAGCTCAACTACTCCCATCTTGAGAATCTTTCATTGGCAGCAGTGCATGATGTCCAACGGTTCTATCATTATATCCTACTTCGCAATACCATCGTCATTGCCATCGTGAATCTGTTTCAATACGTGTTGACATGATGAGTCATTGGAAGAAAGATTAGTATATGGATTTCTATCCTCTATGAATTTGACTTGGATTTTTTTTCTGTGAAATCCAAAAAGTCGTTGGTCTTTGCTAAACTTATTTTGGAAATTCCGATCAAATCAGGTGATGTTACGCTTGAAGAATCTCCTATTAAAGGTGATCTTTTTCTACTTGCATCTTCAGAACCCTGGTATGGAGATATACTAGTCTATCTCCTCACTTTAAAGTGCCCCGCTTCTGCTTCACACGACGAGCATCGAAGAATTCTCCATCAGGCACAAAACTATCTCATAATTGATGACACTTTGTATCATCGAGGTGTAGATTGTATTCTTCGTCGGTGCCTTATACATGAAGAAGTGGAACCTGTTCTTAATGTCTGCCACACTGGAGCATGTGGTGGTCATTTTTCTCAGTTGGCAACAGCCCAAAATATTATACAAGCCAGTTACTTTTGGCCTACGTTAATCAAGGATTGTATTGATTCGGTCAAGAAGTGCCACCTGTGTCAAATATTCTCTCGGAAGATGAGGGCACATCCTGCTCTCATGTTTCTCATCATTGTTGTTGGTCCTTTCACCAAGTGGAGGATTGATTTCACCACATGCCACCCAGTTTCATCCAGGGGGCATCGTTATATCATCGTAGTGGTAGGCTACTTCACAAAGTGGGTCAAGGCTATGCCAACATTTAACAATGATGGAGAAACAAAAACTCTCTTCATTTTTAACCAAATAGTAGCAAGGTTTGGCATCCTGAAGGAGATTGTCATTGACGATGGTAGTCACTTCCAAAAAAAAATTATGTCCTAGTTAACATCAAATCTTGGGTTGAGGCAAGAGAATTCATCACCCTACTACCCACAAGCAAATGGTCAGGTGGAAGCTGTGAATAAGTCCCTCAAGACTATTCTGCAGTGAACAATCAATTCCTCCAAGTCAAATTGGCATTTTATGTTGTACTCGACGTTATGGGCCTACCGAACATCTATAAATACTACCACCAATTTCTCACCTTTTCAACTCATTTACAGGCTGGAAGCAGTCTTTCCTATAGAGTGCTAGATCTCGTCTTTAAAGTTGGCAGTAGATTTATCTCTAGACACTTCACCGCTTGAGGAATTCCTATTATATCTCAAGCATCTTGATGAGAAACGATGCGATGCAGCCTTCGCTAATGAGGCTCACAAGAAATGAGTCAAGTGTCAAAATGATCGGTCCGTTCATCCTCAAATTTTCTCTGAAGGCGACCTTGTCTTGGTCTATGACCAAGATAAGGATCACCTAGGGGTAGGCAAGTTCAAATCCATGTGGTTTGAACCTTTCATTGTGAAAGAAGTCCTAAAGAAGGGCACTTATCATCTAGTTGACTTTGAGGGAAATGCTTTGGAAGAGCCTAGAAATTGGCTCTACCTTAGGAAGTATTATTCGTAGGTTGGTCGCCTGGGTGACTTCTTGTACATATGTATAGGTCTTATACAGTTATTTTTTGTCTTTTTGTTTTATGGACATGTCATTATTTATGTCATATTTTTCACTGTGGAAGATGTCAAGTGAATCAAAGGTGTTCTTTGGGTTCGTAGACGACACTATCCGACACACTTGGAGGCTTTCTTTCATGGCTTGGGTTATTTTCACACCTCAAGGCCAGTTGCTATCTTCTGGAGGTATCTGTCTAGGTGACACTACAAACAATGTCGTTGAGTACAACACAGTGATAGATTTGCTTCATGATGCTTTGTTGCATGGTATCTCTCACCTCCAGGTCTACTTAGATGCTCAGTTGGTTGTGTCCTAGTTAAATGGGGTTTACTGCATTTATGATCCTACTTTACACCAACGTTTCCTTAGGGTATGTCTTTGAGAATGTTGCCTTGATTACATTATGTATATCCATGTTCCTAGAAGATTAAATCAAATGATAGATACTCTAGTTAATCAAGTATTAGATTGGCATATTGCACACACATAAAAAGAAGCACACACATACACATGTACATACATTTGTAAAAATGTGATCCATAAGACATATAAAAAGATGTAAATATATATATATATCTCTCGAAAAGTGTCAGAGTGCATAGGTGGGTGCGAACGCCTCAAAAATAGTAATCCGGTATACATCACAAAGCTTATGCCCTGAAAAATATACAAAACGTGCCCTTGGCACATGATAGTCCATCCTATCTAAGATCGGGGCCTATTGGCCCTGTTGTAGTGAAAAAATTAAAAACAATGCATAAAAGAAGAATTGAAATGCAAGAGGGATGAGTTTATACTTACTTGGTTTGAGCGGAAGTTTGTTTCTTCCTATGAAGCTCCCAGAATCAAATCTTTTAGAAAGGGGGTATTTTTAACCTTTCGGTTAATTTTCAAATTGCAATGGTGAAAATGAGTTGTCGACTTCTATTTATAGACTTTTTTTGGCCCTTTTCCCACTTTTTTGAACCCTTTTGTCATTTTCCTGGCTTGAAAATCATTTAATTTGGTTCTTGAGTTTCTTATTGGATGTTACGATGCACTTTGCCTTTTGGTTTGGTAACTTGTTTTAGGAGATGGGTCTTTTTCAAAGGTCCTTTGGTAAAATTCATGTTTCCAACTTTTTGCATATAAGTTAGGATTCCACCTCCACTTTCTGCATCTCATTGTCTTTTCGACTTTTCCATAGGATCGATCCCACCGAAGTGCGACACAGAACCATCATTGTTGCTTTAGAAGTGTCTTGATTAGGTGGTAGAGAATACCTTTACATGGATGCCCTAGATAGATCCTTGTTGATTTTTGGCGACCATATTATCTCTAATGAATTTAGGCTAGGGAGTCCTTGTTAGTCCTATCATGATTACAAGATTGATCCTCATTCGTCTAATGCATAATCACTCTTGGCCGCACCCTTGAGACTCCCAAAATGAGCATACTTTTTTGTCTTTCAAGCTCACTTTGAAATCCAAAAGAAACATCCGATGATACTACATTTATGCTTTTCAATCTTGTCTAAATTAACTGAGAAAAGTAACCTCTTGGAGTTTTCTTTAAGCCCTTTTCAGACTCTCTAAACATGAAAAGATTTCTGAGCAATATTGTTGTCGTTCACGCTTACCAAACTAAAACTTGAAGGCATGTCTACCCGATGGTATTTTACCCCTTTTTCAGTCTAGATGGTCAATTTTACGAACAAAGGTATACTCTAGGAGCTTCAGTTCACTAGAAGAGTATTCTTAGGTATAAATTTACCCCTTTTTTGGGCCTAAGGGACTAAATTTACGAAAAAGGAACCCCCACGGAGTCCATAGTTAAGCTCTTTTCAGACTCCCTAAAATTGAAAATATTGTTGAGTGACCTTGTTCCTTCACACTCGTTAAATTGGTCCAGAAGAAAATCCCCAACGGAGTCCATAGTTAAGCTCTTTTCAAACTCTCTAAAATTGAAATTATCTCTGAGTGATCTTGTTCCTTCACACTCATTAGAATTGGTCTAGAAGAACATCTACTGGCATGAATTTACCCCTTTTTTCAGCCTATAGATTATGGAGGAAAAAGGTACACCTCGGGAGATTCGTCTCACCGGGAGAGTTCTCCTTAGTAAATTTTCTACTTTTTCAAGATAAGGAGACTAAATCTAGAAAAAGGCAGTGAGTCCATAGTTAAGCTCTTTTCAGACTCCTTAAAAATGAAAATATTGTCGAGTGATATTGTCTTTGTCACAATCATTAAAATGGTTTTGAATAGACGTATTTTCGGTGCTAGTTTACCCCTTTTTCGAACCGACTAGACTATTTTCAAAAAAGGTACCCCAGTGGAGTCTTTATTTTCCTTTTTTAGGACTCTCTAAACATGAATAAATTACCGATCTTACCTTCTCTGGGCTCGTTAAAATTACATTGAAGGGGGTTTCATTGTGTCTTCCTAATCATATTTTCATCTTTGCATCTTTGGCCTAATGTCAGCTCCATGTTGCTCTCAACTGAACCTTTGAAGCATGCCTTATATGCAAGCCTTGTAACACTTTGCCTCTGTGACCTGACACCTTGACCCATGGAGGAATTTTCCTAGGTGTCCTTTTCCTGCACATGGCTCCTTACTCTGAGCATTAGTGTGTTTTTTGCGCTTGGAACAATATGCTTGCGACACTCGTTCCCCCTTTGTAACGTAGCATTCTTTTATTATTTTTCAAGATCTTTAAAAAATTGAAAAAGACAAAAAAATAAAAAAAACCCAAAAAGAGGGGACATAAATTATATATTCTTTTTTGGCAGCACAATGAGTCTCCCTTAGACAAAGCACATCCTTTAGTTTGTTCATCAAGATTTGGGATATAATATGACCTTAGCAAAATTTTATTGCAACATAGAGATGTGTCCTCCTCCATTTGGTTACTCTTCCAAACACATGGAGAGTTTGCATTATCTCATGCATCATGAACTTATGTCAATGTCATGTTTCCTGAGTCTGATCATCTTTCATCCTCTTGTCCAAGAGAAGTTTCACCCAGCCTGAGTCAACATTTCTGTAGTTTGTCTCTTGACCTCATGCCTGGCCATCCCAAATGTCTAATCAAATCATTGTTCGAAATCACTGAAGTTCTATGCCTGATCATTGAGATCCTCTTGTCTTTTCCCGAAGAGATGTCAAATACCTTTGGGTGGTGAAGTAGTACACTCACATTACACTCCTACTCTAGTTTTGAAGATCTTAAATTTGTTGCTCGAGCTCTGAAGGCCTCATCTCCAGCCATCAGGAATCATTGGCTTCTTGAAGATGGATACTATACTTGTATATATTTGATTTTGAGATGTAGATCCATTGTGTATTGCTCACGGCTACACTTTATATAGTTATATTACTTGGATATGAAGTGTATTTGATTGGAAACCATGATTTATTTCATCCCAAGCATGGGTATGCCTGCCTCAGAAAGACAATTGTTATTTTTGCAGATGCCACCTCCCGAACTCTGGTCTCGGGCTCACTCGTTTAGTACATTGGTGAAGATTTTTTAATGTATTTCGGCCATCATATTCTCTTCTAACCTCACACATTAGGTGGCATCTATTATAAACCTAAATTTCTCTACACATGCATACCTGGCATTTGGCCCTCTTACTTGCATTTTTTGCCAAGCCATCACTGAGTTGCTCTTCTTAAAAACTCATTTTTTGAAGATGTACGTGCCCTGCACCAATACTGCCCATGTATATACCCTTTTTTCACCACTACATCGCATGTACATACACATGTTGCACCACTAAAGACCGCGTATACTTGCAAAAGTTTCAAAAATTAAAAATTTGCAAGGAATTCGTTGATATTACGGGCTATTAGGTAGTTTCCCAACTAATCCACTGCCTATAGCCCGTCACCCAACCGAATAACCATCCTTTTTTCATATAAAATAATTTTTTGGGGTCGCATTCCACATCTAGACATAAGAACAATGAAACTCTGCCCATTTCACATCCCCTCCTTGCCCTAAGCATTTGCAGCCTTGTTGTGAGAATTGCCTCAGAATTCCTCATTTTTCCCTTTTTCCTCCATCAGAACCCATTTCATTTCCCAAGAAGAATATTTAGAGGATAAATATAAATGGAGGTGCACTTGGAGCTTGGTGAAGAGGAGCCCAGACTGGGTTCATGGAGCAGTAGCCGACTTTTGTTGTAAGTGATCATTGTATTATTAATAAAAGAAGTACTTTTCTTGTCCCAAAACATGATGTGTCGAATGTTTGCATTTGATTTATGTTTTTATTCTAACATCTAACCCTTATTTATGTATGGAATGTATGCTTGTAGCTTTCAGTTTGTCCATATTTGAATGCAGGCTAGCCTTGGGAGGAGGTTTTCAGTTAGCGAAGCTATCAAGCACGAGAGGATCATCACCAGACGTGGAGTAAAGGTACAGTTATCTGATCCTTGTCATTTTTATTTTCTTACATAAGTTTGGGGTATGTTTGGGGTAGTTAGAGAAGTAGGATACGTTTAAACGGTTATTGATCTTCCTACATTGTAAACCTTGGTGTAGCCATAGGGGGGGTTTTCCCGCTAGCACCCCTCAAAGTACTAAGGTCATTTCCTTTGATTGGAATAGTCTGACGAAGCCTTGCCTTCCTTCCTACTTTCATTTCCAAATTATTATGTAGGTTTACGATAAGATCATGGTACATAGCACTAGTGCTGACAAAGGTTCTTCTGTTAGCATTCTATCCTCAACTGCTTGAAAATATATGTGTTCCCTTTAGCTTTAGTCGATGACCCATCATCTGTGGGATTTTAATAGAAGACATAGTGAACCTTTAGGGATCCTTCCTCAACTTCCCATCACCTTAGGAGGAAAAAATGTGTGTATTGATGTTATGATAGTCCACAGCCTCTTGGACTTTAAATTTCTCCTTGGGTGGGACTATGTTTATGCTATGAAATTTTTTGTGTCCACACTTTTTCGAGTGATGCATTTCTCTCATAATGGAAACATTATGACCATTGACAAGATTTCATTCATTGGTCTTGATCTGACTACCAAACATCTAATTCCCCTGAATTTTCCTTATATGAAAGTGGTATCCCACTTTCCACATATTAACTATGTGGCATTATGTCCCATGCGTTCAACTGTTGATGAGAAGGAGCCTCTCACTAAATGCTCAACTTCTTTAGAATTAGATCCGCTAGTTGACATGATGAACCCTTCAATGGGGTTTTTTAATCCTAATATTCCTCGCATTACTCCTATTTATTCCCTTGACATGTATTCCTTCCAGAGCATTTTTCTTCTGTCTGATGAAGACCTCTTGGAATCCATGGTCAAGGTTATCGAGAACATTTCTCATTTCCATGTCAACCTCGTTAAAAATTGAAAGAGAGGATTATGAGCATAGTTCATTTTCTATGTCAAGCTCGTTAAAAAATGAAACAAAAGACTACGAGCATGGTTATTTTCTTGTGACAATCTTATTAAAAAAGGAAATATATACTCATGAGCATAGTTCTTTTTTTATGTCAAGATTGTTAAAAAATGAAATAGACCCCCCTCCGATTGAGTCGAGTCTTTCACTAGATATCGTAAATGTTGATTCAAGTCTTTCAGTAGATGTCATAAACATTGAGTTAATTCTTTTGCTAGATCTTGTAAATGTTGAGTTGAGTCTTCCAATAGATCTCATACATGAACCTTCATTTCATCCATCTATGTTATTTGATCCTCTTTATTACTCCCTCTATGGTGAACCTATTCATATTAGTATCCAGGATTCTTTTCAAGTGTAGAAGAAGAGTCAGCGGATGAACCGAAGCTTGGGGGGCATGTCTCCAATCTCTAGACATCATATCATATTTAACCCGACAACTTCTTATGATGATGTTGGGGGGAAAATACCAACCTATGGACATCATGTTGGGAAGAAAACCCGCTAATGGGTATCACCTGAGCACAGTTCCAGTCTCTGTTTCAAGCTCGGTAAAAAATTAAACAAAGGATCCCTTAACATGTATTCCTTCCATAGCATTGTTCTTCCATCATATGAAGACCTCTTGGAGTCCATGATTGATAACTCAAGCATAGTTTGTTTTCTAGTTTCAAGATCGTGAAAAAATGAAACCAACCTCGAGCATAGTTTTATTTTCTATTTCAATATCGTGTAAAAATGAAATCGATCTCGGGCACAATTTTATTCTCTATTTCAATCTTGTGTAAAAATGAAACCGACCTTGAGCACAATTCACTTTCGGTTTCAAGCTCATTAATAAATGAAGAAGACAACTGGGCATATTTTTATCACTTTTTTTGGCTTGTAAAAACTATATGAAAAAGGACCTTTTTGGAGTACAACCAAGCATATTTTTATCAATTTTTTGGGCTCGTAAAAACTATATGAAAAATGAACTCTTTGGAGTCCCCTTTAAGCTCTTTCCGAACTCCCTAAACTTGAATAGAGCCTCAAGTGATCTTGTTTCCTTTCATACTTGTTAAAAGGATTTGAAATGGAATCTATTCAATGTAAGTTTAACCCTTTTTCGGACTCGATGGACTAATTACAAAAAATGAATACTCTAGTCAACTTTGGCTAGAAGAATTCTCCCTTGTATTTTTTTATACTTTTTCAAGCTCGGGGGACTAATTTATGAAAAACAACATGCTTGGAGTATTCTTTAAGACCTTTTTCAAAACTCTCTAAACATGAAAAGACCGTCGAGTTTACCTTCTTTGGGCTCGTAAAATTATACATTGAAGGACCTGTATGGGATATATGGGATCGGACCCCTCCTACTTTAGGTTTGTTAAAAATGTGATGAGGGACTCATCAATGATGAACTAAATCGAGCATTTTTTATCCTCAATCTCATTAAAAAACAAAGAGGTACTCACCAATCATGGTTGGGGAAAAATTGAAAGAAGTGGGTCAAGTTTTGGAAATCATTATGGAGACTATTTGTTGTTTCCCTTGAACATGCACTTGTTTGTGTCTCATCTTACAGTTGGTTAATTTACTTTTCTCTGAGTCATACCAATCCTATGAGTCCTCATACTCCTTCGGCTCACCCGAAGAGTGCCCCGATGATCATCACACTATGTTTTGGTCTATCTCTTAGTCAATTCAATGTTTCCAAGTCATTTTTCGTTCCTCACAATGTTCAAGGAAAGTTTCAATTAAATCCAACCACTATGCAGTATTACCATATTTCATCTTCGTGTCAGTCCATACTCATTTGAATTATCATCTTACATCACTTTCCTATGTCAATTTCTTGTCAATGATGAGGGAAAAATCATGGTCCTCCTTTGATGAGTCTTTTCCTGTCGACTCCAACACTTATACGGGAATTAGGCTTAGAAATTAGTTACTACCTTGGAAATTGCATGGCTCAATAGAAGGTCTCCTCGTTTTCGATAGTAAGTTTAGATTATTGGCCTTCGATCGAATGATTCCATGAATTTTCAAATTCATCTTATTTATTCACATTCGTTGGAATGTACTAGGGTATCTTGGGAATCATTGTCATCATTGGTGATTTCCCTCGCACTTTTTAATGGTATACATCAATGAACGATAATAAAGTGGTTTTTTCCATGTTCGAAATCAACACATCTATTCACATGGATAGATTCATACTATTTCAAGATCAGGACGAAGACCTTGTGAATGCACCTTTGTTACATAGCTTACCTAGGTTGCGATGGAGATTGTATGAGTACTTGGAAGATTTCAGTATGGTCATCATGATGACGATCTCATTGATATTTATGTTGTCACATAGATCTACTCTGTATTGGTTTGTGGCTATGTTTTTTCATATCGTAGCTCCACTATGTATTCTTCTGTGGCTACAACATGATTGAGTCATGGAGATATGAATCCACATTGTATCTTTGGTGGCCATATCCTTAGTCAACGCTTTCATGGATCTGTAGTGTATTGCTCGGCGGTCATTTCTTGAGTCATTTTATTCTGAGCATGGGTATTCCTACCTTGGGGATGATACATATATAGTGTTTGATGTTTTTTCAACTTTCGTCCAACTCTGTTATTCCAGCACCCTCACATGCATATTTTTGTAAAGTTTTTTGGCCTTCATCTTTTTTTCTAACCTCACACTTTAAGGTGCATTTATTACACACCAAATTCCCACACTAATAAGTGTTGTATGCACCTTATCAAGTGTTGTATGCACCTTAATAAGTGTCGCATGCACTTTATCAACTGTCTTATGCACCTTACTAAGTGTCGCATGCACTTTATTAAGTGTCACAAATTAATTACCATGTGGCAGAACTTGTCATGTTCCCTAGAGTCCAAGTTGGAAGAGAAATATATCATTTGAAGGTTTAAATGCCATTTTTTCTTTACAATTTTGGCCCTATTTGAGGATCATCACCCCCTTTCCCATACATAAGGAGGGTTGAAACCCTGACTATCACTCCCCTAGAGTTTCTTAGAGAGCGATAGTCGCCATGTACTTAGTGTTAAGTGAGTGATGAAGAGGTTGAAACCATTCCACCTTTTTCTAAGGGAAATATTTGGAGAGATGTGAGTTTTTTTGGGTCAAGGATTCAAGCCATAACTCTTTGCTCCATCCTAGGAACCAAATCACAACCTCATGAGATAAATCCTCAACCATTTTCCCAATATATCTCAAAGTTGTTATGCCTCAAACCACTATATAATGAGGGTCATGCTTGAGTGAAAGGGAAGCGAATTGAAGAACATCATATTTATGATTGTGTTAGATACAAGGGGCTTGAACAGAGAGCTTGGAGGAGGTTGTTGCAACATCAAGGTAAATATTCTATGTGCTTCCATTTTTTCATCTTTCCATTAATGGATAACTTGGCCTATTCCTTTCATTTTTATGTGTTTAAGTGTTTACATGTCTATTGCTGTGAAAATCATCGTAGATACATCTATTTTTACTTAACATTATAGTGTAGAAGAAAGGGATATTGTCTTGTTCTTTTGCAAGTATTTTCTTGCACCTAGGAGCTTAGATATCAAGGTCAAAAGCCTGGAGCAGGTATTTTCTTTTCTTGCACCATCCATAAATGAAAAGACCTCATAACCTGTGCATTCATCAAAAATCTAATCAATGAATGGGGTGGGGAAATTATCTTTTGGACAAGCCTTATTCAAGTCACAGAAGTCCATGCACACATGAATCGTACCCTATTTTTTGTTAATCTGAATGAAATTTGACACCCATTGCATCAACTGTACAGGATAGATGAAACCGGCTTTAAGCAGTTTCTCTACGTCAACCTTAATATTTTCCGCTTTCCAAGGATTCACTAGACAAAGCTTCTGTCAGAAAGTATTGGCGTCAAGATAAGTTGTTATCTCATGTTCGACGATTATTGGAACGATGCCTCGAATTTCCTCGTAAGACCAATAAACAACGTCGCAAAATTCTTTAAATAAGTATGTATAGATTTGAATCTCCTCGGGGGAGCAATCCACTCCAACAAAAAAAATCTCCATGATGCCAGGGGTTCTAGAGATATCTATAGGGATTGTTTCAACAATACTCTCCATATTACCCTTGGCATAAACTGCATGGATATCCAGAGGATTAATATGACACCACCTATCTCCAGTCATAGTCAACACGAATTCACCTGCCTCTATTCTTCTTAACTACGCGAGAAAATAATAGATGTGATGGAGATCATCCCAAGGTCTGTATGGACTAGTCAATGCCTCTATAATCACCTCATCATAGGGAAAGACCAAGTCTAAAGAATCTATAGTGGTGAGGGAACCTTGAACCCAAATAGGCTTGAGAACCGGATCTAAATCCTATGCGAGAGTTGAATTGGGGTCAGTCGAAGATTGTTGGACAATATTGTATGCAACTTTTGTCACAGACAAGGGCATGGCCATGCCAAAATTCCCTGTCCCTTCCATCGTGGCCGATGGGGAAGGAAGAGCCACAGATCGTGAAAGTAGGTTGTTCGGAATGATGACACTTGAAATATTTCATCCCTAGGTTGGTCGAGGGCATCCGATATAAGCTTGGCATCACAAGAAGGAGGTCAGTAATCGAAAGTACCCATCAATAGTGGGCATAAACCAACCCCTACATTGAAGACGTTAGGCTGAGGGTTATCAATCAGGGTTAGGTTGGGAGAAGGACAACTAGTCAATGGTTACAATTCAACCCACGTGTGGAAACAACAAGACCCGAAAAACTGTGGCAACCACTACATGCATTGCATAGGTCCAAATCCTTCCTAACAGAAGTTTGTAGTCAAGAGGCACATTGACCACTTCAAATTCGATGCACACGGTCTTCCCTCCTAACTACATGGGGAAAGAAGGGATGATTCCATGTGATATGAAAGAATGACCATCGAAAGCACTAAGCAGAGTAGGTGATGGAGACAAAATGGGTTGGTCGATGGCCTTCCAATAGGCCAACAACATCACATAGGTCAAGGTGCCCTCATCAACCGCCATTCAGAATATATTCTAGGTAAAATATTTCATGGGGCAAGCCACTACTATATGAAACGCAACATGGTAAGGGAGACAAGGTTTCAAGTTGGTCATATTGAGAACGATCATTCCTAGATTAAAAGTCTCTGTAGATCCCAAGGCGGAAAACAAAGCCTTTCTCTGTGAAGGGAAGCTCTAGAGGACCTCCAAAGTGGACATTGCGCAAGGGGTTTGTGACAAATCCTCCACCACATAGTAGTTTTGGGTGGCCCTCACATTTGGATTATGAGAATATTTCTTGAACGCCCCTTTCGGGATGCATGTCATTGTTTCACCCATCATCCTCTCAATCTAGAGAGTAACAGGTGGGTTTGTGTCTTCTTTACCCTTTTCGACAGATTTTGGAATTCCGTAATCATGTGCCCTAGTCTCTATGTAAGAATCACCTTTCATCATGTAAACGTTCGTGACCAAGGGATTACTAGAAGATGTGTGGGGTCCCTGACTTCCCCCATCCGTGCTCGAAGAGGCTTGAGTCATATTTTTCCCATGTGGAAATGAGTTCATTAGAACAATAGGCTATTGTTGCGCCAATAATTTTTGGTCCTCCGCAAGTCTAGGACACAGGTGAGTCGGATGGTCCTCCATGCAAAGGTTACATGGGTACTTTGACTTTCTCTTCTCTATGTTTCCCCCGCTAGCATTATTGTTAGGTTTCTTATCCCCTTTACCCTTCTTGTTTCATTATTTTTTCTTTCCTTCAGGCTACTGGTTAGCCTTCAGGTTCGTCGAATGCACACTGTGTACATCTGATGTTTAGGTAGGGGGAGTATTCGAACCAGAGGTTTGGCTAGCCATTGTCTATTTTATCAACAATTGTTGCAATTGATTTGACAACTGATCAGTGAAATTTCCTTGTGTTGAGCCAACTATGCCATCGGCATGTGGTCTAGAATTTTGTCTGACCTTGTCAAGGATGGACCGTGGAGCATCTAGAAAAATATCATAGAGTAAGCTAGACTGAGAGTATATCAGTTCAATTTGTTGCACTCTCATTATCACCTCCTCCTCTGAAAACACTCATGAAGTTGCAACATCCTTGGATAATTTTGGTACCAAAGACTTCAGGAATCACTCTAGCAGGGAATTTGGTGGAACCTGTACCTTGATCAAGCTCTTCTGACATCACCATTCTAGGATGTGATCTGAGGTATGATCATCCTTAGTCTACTCAAATTTTTCCAACAATTCGGTGTCAGCGTCGTATCTCACGGGTAATTGGAAATGGTTGAGGAAAACCATTTCCAAATCGCTAAAGTAAGAATATCTTGAGCGGTCGAGCTTGATGTACCATTTCATGGCACCCCTGATGAGAGTGCGTTGAAAAAGGCGCAACTGTATGGAGTCATCTCGCAACGTGTTTGACGAGCACCAAAGGTGGAAATTTGTCACGTGATCACCTGGATCTTCGCCAAGCTTGCCTTTGAATTTCAGAATATCCGAGGGAAACTTAGTCGGCATGGGGGGCTAATGCGAATCATGACAAATCGGGTTGTTAAGAAACCTTGACAAGTTTGGAAAGTGTAATGTTGCTAGAAACGATAGTTTGGGTTGGGTATTATGTACAGGAACTACGAGCTACTTCAGTTCTAAGAAATCAGTAAAGAACTTAAAAAAATGAACTCTTTTTCCTATCAAGTAAAATAACTAACTCCAACTACTTTACCAAACTAAGAAAGAAAAATCTTTTTCTTTTTTTTTTGAAAATGCTTCAAATAGGAAAAACTTGAAATAAATCTTTTTTCTCTTTTATTTAAAGAAAATGAAAGGAGAAAAATAAAATACAAGACAAGACCTAAAAACTGACCTTTGGCCCACTACGGATCATAGGGAGTCACTAAAGACACCAAACATGCTGATCAAAAACTCAAATACTTGCTTAAAACCCTCTCAGAAATAAACACAAGAAATATTTCAAAAATATAAGCAAGATGACATCTAACCCAAGCTATGATTGTAAAAATAGAGACATCGAACTCTGTCAAGAAACCTTGAGAAGTAAAACCTCAATCATGAAAGAGGTTGCCTTCCTCTTTTTCAAAAATAGTTTATTGAACCAGGTATGCTATTGTTGTTTCAAAAAATTGCGTATGTACATGGGTTGTTTACTAGATAGGGTGCATATGTACGTTGGTTGTCCCACTGTAGGGCACGCACACCTCTGTAATTTCTCAAAAAAGAAATAAAATAGACTGACTGGCAGGGTAGGGACAACTGGTATGGCACTAAAAGGTGACCAGAATCCCTTAAAAGACTCAACAGACTTAAATCAAAAACTTGAAATGTACAAGAAAACAAATCAAACACCCAAAAAATCCCCTAAAACCCTAGAGGTTTCCCCAGTATGGTCGCTAGTTCTACTAGCGGGAAAACCCCCACTATGGATACATTAGGGTTTACAATGTAGGAATATCAATAACTATTTAAATGTCTGCTACTTCTCTAACTACCCCAAACATACCCCAGAATCATACAAGAAAAGAAAAATGAGAAGGATCGGGTAACTGTACCTCTACTCCGCGTCTGGTGATGATCCTCTCGTGCTTGAAATCTTCGATGAATACACGCCTCCTCCCAAGGTTGGCCTGCATTCAAAGACAAACAAACAGAAAGCTACAAGCATTCAATTCATACACAAATTAGAGTTAGATGTTAGAATATTAAAACATAAATCATTAGAAACATTTAGCATGCCATGATTTGGGACAGGAAAAGTACTTCTTTTATTGATAATACAATGATCACTTACAACCAAAGTCGGCTACTGCTCCATGAACCTGGTTCGGGCTCCTCTTCACCAAGATCCAAGTGCACCTCTGTATGGATTCTCCTCTCAACCTTCTTCTTGGGAAGTAAAATGGGTTTCTGATGGAGGAAGGAAGGCAAATTGGGGAATTCTGGGGCAATTCTCACAAAAGGGATGCAATTACTTGGGGCAAGGAGGGGATGTGAAATGGGCAGAGTTTCACTGTTCTTATGTCTCGATCTGGAATGAGACCCCAACACATCCTTTTATATGACAAAAGGATGGTTATTCAGTTGGGTGATGGGCTATATGTGGTGGATTAGTTGGGAAACTACCCAGTAGCCTGTAATCTCAACGAATTCCTTGCAACTTTTTATTTTTTGCAATTTTTTCAAGTATACGCAGGTTGTAGTGGTGGAACAAGCGTATGTACTTGGACAATATTGGTGTAGGGCATGTACATCTTCAAAAATGGGGTTTTTAAGAAGATCAACTCAGTGATGGCTTGGCAAAAAATGCAAGTAAGAGGGTCAAATGTCAGGTATGCATATGTAGAGAAATTTAGGGTTATAACAACGCTTGAGTCGTTGATACTTGAATGACAAAGATTGTTGGCATTAGATTTTGTCTTTAAAGCCACTCCAACAAGATGGTGGGCTGCACATAAAGACATAATAGAAGACTGGCAGGAGTGTAGAAGATTGATGCAAGTTAGATTTGGTACCGAGGTTGAGTATATTACACATAAATATGTAGGAGTAAGTGACCCAATGGATCATACTGCATAGTGCAGAAAGATATGTAGTTTGATAAAAAGGAAGGAATGGACGCATAAGTTCATACATACATTGGATATGATCCATAAGAATTGGTACTTGGAACTAGAAATGCGTAGAGAAACTACAGATTGGGATGAGCTAACCCAAAGGATTAAAGTAACGTTTACTTTTGAGGATGAATCTCCATTAATAAATGCAGCCTTGCAGACCATTAGAAACAATATTTTTTCAGAATAAGGGTCGGTGGATGTAGTACCTATGTGTAGTGCACATAGAACTTATGTGACAATTCATGAACTACTAGAAATTTATAATGTGGCTCAAGAAGATTAGGATGATGAGGATCCAAGAAATATACAAATACCTGAAACTGAGGGGAAACATGCAGTAAAAGGTCTAGACCTTGAATCTTTTCTATATGCACAACCACTAGGGATGTGTAAGGTAAATATTGGGACAAAATAAAATCCAAAAATTGCACAGATAGGAGACTACTGGAATGATGAAACTATGGAAAATATTTCATATTTACTGCGTGAGTATCAGGATCTATTCCCAACCATGTTTACAGAAATTAAAGGGATAGTTGGTGATATTGGATAAATGAAGATCCCTTTGAAACCATATGTTAAGCCAGTAAGACAGAGACCCTATAGACTAAATCTGAAGTATAAAGAGAAGATAAAGGTAGAGATAGATAGAATGTTAGAAGCAAGAATCATTGAACCAGTAGTAGAATCAGAATGGATAAGTCCAATGGTAGTACAAGATAATAAAACATGGGGAATCATAATTTTTGTAGACCTAAGAAATATAAACTATGCATGTTTGCATGATCCATTTCTGACACCTTTTACCAATGAAGTGCTAGAGAATGTAGGAGGGAAGAAGGCCTATTCTTTCACAGATGGATTCTCAGGATATCACCAGATAAATATTGCATGGGAAGAAAGATATAAGACTACTTTTTCAACAAGGTGGGGAAGCTAGCAATACACAATGATGTCTTTTGGGCTGAATAATGAACCTACAATTTTCTCAAGTGTAGTTTTCGCAGCCTTTAAATAATTTAATCATAAGTTCCTTGAAGTTTACTTAGATGATTGAACTGTGTTTATTCTCTTGAAGAATCAAATAGAAGTAATAAGATTAATGTTGGATAGGTGTAGACAATGTCAGATTTCATTGAACTTGAATAAATGTATTTTATATGCGCCTTTTGGAATTTTTTTGGGCCATGTGGTATGTAAGAAAGGATTACTAGTGGATCCTACCAAGATTGTGGTAATTTTTGAATTACAACCACCTGCATCAGTAAAATAGTTAAGAGAAACCCTGGTCCATATAGGATACTACACAAAGTTCATTAAGGGATATGCACACATTACAACACCCATATAGAAGTTCTTCAACAAATAAGCTAAATTCCAGTGGAATGAGGACTGCCAAAAAGGATTGGAGTACACATTGAAGAATAAGTTAGCGACTGCATCAATTTTGATATTCCTAGATTGGAAGAAAGAATTTCATGTTCACGTGGATGCATCATCCATAGCTTTGGGAAGCATATTATATTATCCAAGAGAAGGAGAGTTAGAGAATCCAATAGCATTTGCAAGTAGGAAGTTGTCAACAACATCAAAGAACTACACTACGAGAAAATGAGAGGTATTATAAATGGTGTATGTGTTGTATAAGTTTAGACATTATTTGTTGGGTTCTCATTTCAATATGTACACAGACCATTCCAAACTAATATACTGAATGAACAAGCCAGTGTTGGCAGGGGGGGGGATTTTCATATGGTTTCTATTGTTACAAGAGTCTAACTTTGAATTCATTGTTAAGCCAGGTAAATTGAATGCAGGACCAGATCACTTATCGTGCATTCTATCATGCGAGGATGCAAAGAACCTAGGTGATAGTTTATCGGATGAAAAATTATTTGTAGTTTGCATGGTGGATGACTACTTCATAGACATTGTACAATTATTAAGTACAAGAGTGGCTCCATCGAACATGACAGTTTCACAAAAGAAATAGTTAGTGGTTAATGCATCTGACTATCAGCTAATTGCAAGGAACTTATACAAGTCAGGTGCAGATGGGATATTAAGGTGGTGTGCCTTAGAGAATGAAAGGAAAATGATGCTATCAAAAGAAAACGAAGGTATTGCAGGAGGACACTACGCATATAAAGCAACTGTAAAACATATGTTGTGTGTAGGGATATAGTGGCCCACACTTCACAACAATGCTAAGGAATATTTTTAGGCATGTGATTTTTGTCAAAGGGTTGGGAATCCATCCAGAAGGGATGAGATGCCTTTGCATCCATAGGTTAGAATGTAGGATTTTGACAAATGGGTGATATATTTTGTAGGACCAAACAATATACCAGCCAGGAGATCAGGATCTAGGTATATAATCACTACGATAGAGTATTTGACCAGACGAGAAAAATAAGCAACAGTCATAGACTACAATGTGGAAACTATTGTGTGATTTCTATTTGATAATGTAGTGACAAGATTTGGGTGCGCATGCATTTTATTGAGTGATCAAGGGACACAGTTCCTGAATAAGACAATTGCAACATTGACTAAGGAGTTTCAAATTCACTGTCAGAGGAGCACGCCATACAATCCTCAACCAAATGGGACAATAGAATCCTACAATAAGATTTAAAAAAATGCATTGACAAATATTTTCAATGTAGGAAGAGATGATTGAGACTTAAGGATCCCTGCAGTATTATGGGAATATAGGTCTACAAGAAAAAAGTTGACAAGGAAGACACCTTTCCAGTTGGTATATGGGAAAGAAGCAGTAATGTCGATGGAATTTATTGTGTCAAGCTAGCATGTTGCAGTGATTACATATATTTAAGACTCTAGCACAGTAGAGGAAAGATTGTCATAGTTTTTATGTTAAGCCCTAATATTGGCTCATTACCACTTAATTGGGGCATATTAGATTAGTAATGTTATTTTATTTATGTCGGCTTTAGGCCATTAGTTGTGATTTAGATTAGTAAT
>JZKD02S1429771.1:102589-135903 GCA_000966675.3 Picea glauca
TAAAAGGAGGTTGCCCCCTCGAAGAGGCTTATTATCTGAAATTATCTCTTTTTCAAGGCGTTGAGTACCTTTCCTGAAGTTTTTTTATGCTATACTGATGTTTGGTTCTTAACATTTTATAGCTCGAGGAAGACTGCTTTGTCGTAGGACTCCATCAATAAGTCTAGAAGGAAAGAGAAAAAGCATGGCATGATAGGCATATTAAATAGAAAAGGTTTCAAGTGGGAGACTTAGTGTTTTTATACAACAACAACGTCATGCAACATCCGAGAAAGTTCGGAATGCATTGGTTAGGCCCATATATCATTAATTCTGTGACAGAGGCAGGTGTTGCACAGTTGGAAACGTTGAATGTAGACGTCATGGGAGGAATGGTGAATCGGAGTCGGTTGTAACTCTATAGGGATGGCTGACCATCTGCACACTAGTGTGACATGTGCAAGAAACTATGTAGTATAGTAGTGTATTATAGGAGGACAAAGAAAAGAAAAAGAAAGGAAAATAAAAGAAAAGGAAAAAAAAGAAAAAAATTAAGTTACAATGAGAGTAAGTGTGTAGAAGAAGTGAGTGTCATGCACATGGATGAAACCATTTCAAGCAATTAAATTACGCACAGAAGCGGAAGTTGTGTAGTGAATGAATGGGTAAGCAAGAAGGACAGATAAAGACCATTAAATGACATTAAAGAGTGGAAATGATTGTTCAAAAGCTGTAAGGACAACATAACATGGGGATTTGTAGTCATAAATAAAATAAATTGACAGAGATCGTGATGGCCTGGAAAATAAGGGAAAAAATATAGCGAAGGATTTGGAATTAATGCAGTTTTAAAGAAAGTATTGAATGAACAGTGCTAATGGATTAGACATTTAATATAGATAGGAAGGTAAAGGGACAACTGACGAAGAGGAACAAAATCCGCGAAGGGTCGACAAACAATGGTCATTGTTAGTTGGAGTTGCATGTGAATAATAGAGAGTTGAGAGTTGTGTTGCAAAATCATGACAATAAACACAAAACCGAAGCAATTGTCACTAGTAACTGCATTACAAAAATGGCACCACAAGAGCTAGAAGTGTATGTACCAAAGAAAGATAAAACCAAGAATATAAATAAAAGCACCAAAGGTTGAGGAGACTCCGAGAGCATCATCATAAAAGCCAAGGTTTAATAGGGATTACCTTCCACCGAGGAAGGATGATGCAAAATCAATGATGTTGAAGAAGGATGCCAAGTATCCATTGGTGACGCCCGACATCACAGATGGGTTCATCATCGATGAGGATATGTTAGGGAAGGTGTTGTAGTTAAAATATTCATGCCATGATATCACAGACACAGGTAAGTTCCATAAACTTGCGTTGAGCGAATACTTGGAACTAAAAATAGACCCAGTGATGAACCAAATTATACATGTGCCAAAGGTATGGGCAAGAGGTTTGGAACAAGTTGGCATTCTAAATCTGTTTGACATTCCACATTTCGACAGGAGGCAATATGTGAATGCATGTGTCAATATTTTTTTAACCTATGTGCATGGTGATTACTTATGGCTAGAAAGACCAATTTCTATAGACATTGATCTCATTTCCCAAATTACAAGCTTACCGACACAAGGGGAAGATCCCACCTTGTTGTTTACAGAAAAATATCATGACAAGACTTTGTTAGACTCTATGAGGGATAAATTTCACACAATGAGAGGGGTGCATGGTGTTAGCACTCAAATTTGCATATCATTTAATTTTTTACATTTGGCCAATAACAAGGGCATTGCCAAAAGCACTGCATTCTCGTAGCACCCATTTTTGCAATGTATGATTTTCCTCGCATGGGCAATTTACTTGAAGTGTGGTGTAAGTACCTACTTTTTTTTCCTTATTGGTCTCAGGTTGTATATGTTTCATTAAATATATTGGAACCTTTATTATGTCTATTTAAAAAATTAAAAAATATAATGGTCTACTTGGGGGATTTCCATTTGATTTCATATGTTGACAAGTATGTTAACAAGTATGCGAGGAACCAAGTACTAAGGATATGCTCAAAATTATTTTAATCCTATTGTAAACTATTGGGCCAAAGTTCATCATGCCAAATGACCACACCAAGCATACAACCAAAGACAAACACACATATCAAGAACCAAGTAACAAGGCGCCAAGGGTGAACCCACGAAGGATCATGGTAAGTGCACAATGCATAAAAATGGCATGGGAATGAGGGTGCATATAAACACATAATTATATTGTTTTCCCATTCATGTGGGATTAATACCACTACACAAAAAGAGGGAAATCATGCAGGTGTCAAGGCCGAAATCACATCACTTGAGCTTGCAACCAGGTGTCAAGCAATACAATGACAGGTTTAGAGAGAATTACAGCACAAGCCTGAGTGCAGTCCCAGGTATCCATTGTCAAGGTAATATTATAGGTGGTGAGGGTATGTGTTTTATATGTCCTCTTTATTGGTCAGTTCCCACGAGGAATGTCGATTGTCAACATGCAAGCACTTGAGTACTAAAAGAAGAATTCTTCTATTTTATTAGAATTGTTTTGAATATTTTGTGTTAGAGATGTTGGAGGCAACCTCAAAGTTAACAACCTATCACTGCCATTCATGATTTATACCATTGAATATTTTATTAAAAGATAAATAAGGAAGACACACATCGTGCACACACAGAAAACATGCAAGAGCATCCAGATGCATACTCTGTTCGAGCATGGTACATAATTGAGAAAGATTATGAGCATCAGATGTCAATGAAATGGAATTCTTTGACGAGTTATAGCTTCAAAGGATTTGTGTTGAATCCCTCTTAGACCTATAAAATGTGTTTTCATATCAAAAAAATCCAAAGCACATCAAGCGCCCAAAGGAGAATAGTTGAGGGTATTGATGGTGGAAACTACAAATTTAGGTCTGGATGAAGGAAGAATTAAAGAGTTTGGTTTAAAGTCAATGTGAAGAAGCCCAAATGGAAAAATTAGGAACACATTGAGTGGTACTATTTTTCTTGAACCTATTATGTGCAAGAATATTCTGAGGATTATTGCAGGTTAGAAGAAACCGATATGTATTGAGAAGCATTATTTTTAGGATCAATATTGTGCTACAAATACCCTCATAAGAGGACAAAGAAAGTTGAAATTGGTATTTGTCCCAGGAACATAATACAAGCCTCTTGAGCACCCCCATCATCAATCCTCCACAGTCCATCATCTTGGGAATGTATTCCATACAAAATCGCCCCATGGTTGTTAGTAAAAATAGTGTTTCAAGACCTATGAGTACATTTCTCTTACCAATTATTATCGACTCGTTGATAAAAAAGAATTTGTTTATTTCCTTTTATGTGTCAAATATAGTTGAGGATCCATGGAGGCTTCTACTTGATGTTTAATATGATTGAAAACTCTAACCAGAGGGAACCAAGATGTTATTTAAACCTGAAGGATACATTTTCTTGCCTAAATTAGAATATCAAAAAGACATCTTCAAGCTGCAACATTATTTGATGTTGTGTATTCAATCAAGTTTGAAAAAGAAAATAAAATGCCCGAGTGCATAAGTGTCACCATAGTTCGATGATCAGAACACATGGCAATAAAGACCCAAATTTTGAGGAGAAAAATCAGTCAACAGGAGATAAAATCTAAAGTTTTATTGAGAATATCCATAAAAAAAGGGCATCAAATCATTTTTTTTCAAGCAATCATTTATCAGGTGGCGGTAAAAAGGAGGATTGTCTTCCATAGTTGAAGCCAAAATTTTTTGTATTTGAAGTGGTAGAGCATCTAGAGACAAAGAATCAGCTATTAAAGGACCAATTCCAAATTTCTTGTGACAAATCGAGATATTATTTATTATTTTTGGGTTGACATGTCGAGAGTTATTTCCATCTTATTTGGCATCAAGATCATCTTAGTCTGGATTAGTCAAATAAAAACTAGAAAATAGGATCTAGATTTTGTTTGTTATTATCAGATCCTATAATTTTGTAACTAATTCCTATGATGGCATTTTGAGGATTTCAAATCATTAGTTATATATCTATGATTGATAATCGTGCATCTATATATTGTAAGAAAAGGAGGAAGTCAGGTGGGGGATTCCTCTTGGAAGGAAGTTGGGGTTCACTTTTTGTGGCACAAAGAAACATATTGGCTTGTATTATAATAGTTGGGAATCTACTACATTTTTCTCTCAATGGAAAATATATTATGATGGTTAGACTATATTATTCTTTTCTTATATTTCTTCTATTCTAATTGAATGAATTTGAATCTTTTGCAAATCATTTGGTTTACCATGTTACATGTTGAACATCAATAAAGATTTTGTTGTTTAAATCACCTGTCACGGGATTTGTATTTAAGTTTTTCTTTCTGATTTCTAAATGATATTTGGAATTGGAAAGTCTTATTTGTAAGTGAATAGGTTGTGAAACTTGTAGCTTCTCTTTTCTTCTATTTTATCTCTTTTGTATCTAATTGATCATAATGGATGTCATTGACTAAGTTGAGTGTTTTAGAAACCTATTCTAAAAAAGTAACCAACACCTTATGTTGTCAATTTTATCCACTACATGATCCACAAACAAACCTATAAACTCAACTCAACATACAGGAATAAACCATTGCAATAAATGAGGTTCCCTAGCTTGCCCTTAGCAGTCAAGAACAACTTTAGGGATTAACATCTTTTGGCATCGTTGCTAGGGATGAAGGAACGAAAACATTTTCCCTGGGAGAACGACAATTTTTAGATCATCTTCTTGATGGTGAATAGGAAGTGGACATCAATTTGACTGTAGATCATTCACCTAATGGCTCCATGATGGAATAATCTATTGGCGACACCACTGATTTAGGATAATGAAGGCCATGGATGCAATTTTAGCTCGAATATTTTCTCCATTTGACTTCTCAATTATTTTTGGTTACCCAAATCCAATACCTGGATTGTAGGTGAATGGAAAGCTCAACTTCCCAAGTTTAAACAAGATATAGATGATCATCTTGTTGAACATTTGCTTGAGTTTCATGAACTGATGCATCATTTGGATACATTTCATGATGATGCACTCATGAATATGTTCATATACTCACTCAAAGGAGATTCTCAAGAATGGTTGTGATCTCTTCCTCCATCTAATATATCTTCATTGCAAGGATTTCATACAATATTTCATGATCACTATAGAAGGATTTTTCCAACTGAATGTCTTTTTGAGCACTATTGTGAATAGTTTGCATTGTACATTCAGAATTATGTAATTGATGAAAAGGAATTAAATTTTAATGAAGTAGAGGAGGAATCATTTTCTGTTGAATCATTTTCTAGTTTTGTTATGCAGTTGGAAACTTTTCAGCATTGTATTAATGTTGAAATCGATGGTAGACATACTCTAGATACATTTGACATCACATCAGATGTTTCTGATAGTCATGACTATGATGAATTTTCTACTCACCCCCGTTTTTTATGAGTATGAGGATGATTTAGAGGTGTATTTTTCTGCATCAACACATAGGGAATTCTACAGTAGTAAGCATGCACATGACAATTATGCATCTTATTAAGGAAGTGAAGAAGATGAAGAGGCGGTTCAATAACAAAAAGATTTAATTCATCATGATATTCCTTCTCTTGAAATTAGTAAAAGTATATTTTTTTCTTCTGAGCCTTTTGCCTTGGAATCTACAAAGGAATTTTTTGCTCAAGATGATTTTATTGTTAGTATTCATGGATTGTTTCAAGGAGGAAATTTTCAGCATAATATGGTTAATAGAGAAAAAGTTATAGAGGAGAATCTTGGTCTTTTAAGTCAGCTAGAAACTTTCTATGTTTTTCATGACCCAATGACTGCTTGGATGGAGAAAGCTTCTTCATGGGTCCCAAACATCACAATTTTTGGTATGCCACTTAATTGTAGTAGTAAGTTTGAGTTGTCCATAAGATTTATGATGTATCTATCATGTTTTTCTTCTTTTTATCAATCAAATGCATACGAGAAGTTCTGATAGTTATTCAAATGCTTTCATGGCTACATTGGAAGTTTGATGTGACCTGATCAAGACGTTGATTGGTCAGTTGTGTAGGAGTTGTACATAAATAAGATCTATTTTTTAGCATGTTGGCTTGAAGATAAATTTGCAGCGTGAGAGTAGTGTCAATTTTTCAATTTGACATAGTATATAGGAATAAGACTCCATAGCCCAATGGAAGCACCGACAAATAGATTTTTGGTTTTCAATTCTTTTTTTCAATAAGTAGAGGGTTTATCTTTAGTGGAGCAGTTTCGGTTTGCAAACGTAGTTGCAAAGAAGAGTTATAGGTTAGCAAGGATCGATTGCATTCCTGTAGCACCAATGTTTGCAACGCATATCATTTTTACAGTGTATAATTTTCCTCGTATGGATAATTTTCTTGAAGTGTGTTGTAAGTACCTACTTTGTTTTCCCTATTGATCTTAGGTTGTATATGTTTCTTTAAATATATTGAAGCCTTTAATATACTATTTAAAAAATTAAAAAATATATAAATTAATATTCTATTGAAGACCAATTTTTGCAGTGCATATCATTTTTACAGTGTATAATTTTCCTCGCATGGATAATTTGCTTGAAGTGTGTTGTAAGTACATACTTTGTTTTCCCTATTGGTCTCAAGTTGTATATGTTTCTTTAAATATATTGGAGCCTTTAATATATCTATTTAAAAAATTAAAAAAGATATAAATTAATATATCTATTGGAGACCAATTTTTGCAGCGCATATCATTTTTACAATGTATAATTTTCCTCGCATGGATAATTTGCTTGAAGTGTGTTGTAAGTACCTACTTTGTTTTCCCTATTGGTCTCAGTTTGTATATGTTTCTTTAAATATATTGGAGCCTTTAATATATCTATTTAAAAAATAATTTGCTTGAACTGTGTTGTAAGTATCTACTTTGTTTTCCCTATTGGTCTCAGGTTGTATATGTTTCTTTAAATATATTGGAGCCTTTAATATATCTATTTAAAAAAAATTCCCTATTGGTCTTGGGTTGTATATGTTTCTTTAAATATATTGGACCCTTTAATATATCTATTTCAGAAATTAAAAAATATATCTACTTAAAAAATTAATTTGCTTGAAGTGTGTTGTAAGTACCTACTTTTTTTTTCCTATTGGTCTCAGGTTGTATATGTTTCTTTAAATAGATTGGAGCCTTTAATATATCTATTTAAAAAATTAAAAAATATATCTATTTAAAAAAATAATTTGCTTGAAGTGTGTTGTAAGTACCTACTTTGTTTTCTCTATTGGTCTCAGGTTGTATGTGTTTCTTTAAATATATTGGAGCCTTTAATATATCTATTTAAAAAAATTTCCCTATTGGTCGTAGGTTGTATATGTTTCTTTAAATATATTAAAGCCTTTAATATATCTATTTAAAAAATTAAAAAATATATTTCTCCACTTGTGAGATTTCCATTTGATTTCATATGTTAACAAATACCCAAGGAACCCAGTGATAAGGAGATTTCCATTTGATTTCATATGTTAACAAGTACCCGAGGAACCCAGTGATAAGGATATGTTCAAAAGTATTTTATTCCTATTGTAAAATATTCTCAGGTTGTATATGTTTCTTTAAATATATTGAAGCCTTTAATATATCTATTTTAAAAATTAAATAGATAAAGATAAGAAACCTAGTGATAAGGAGATTTCCATTTGATTTTATATATTAACAAGTACCCGAGGAACCCAGTGATAAGGATATGCTCAAAAGTATTGTATTCCCATTGTAAAATATTCTCAGGTGGGAATATATGTTTCTTTAAATATATTGAAGCATTTAAGATATCTATTTAAAAAATTAAATAGATAAGGATAAGGAACCCAGTGATAAGGAGTTTTCCATTTGATTTCATATGTTAACAAGTACCCGAGGAACCTTGTGATAAGGATATGCTCAAAAGTATTTTATTCCTATTGTAAAATATTCTCAGGTTGTATATGTTTCTTTAAATATATTGAAGCCTTTAATATATCTATTTAAAAAATTAAAAAATATATTAACAAGTACCCGAGGAACCCAGTGATAAGGATATGATCAAAAATATTTTATTCCTATTGTAAAATATTCTCAGGTTGTATATGTTTCTTTAAATATATTGAAACCTTTAATATATCTATTTAAAAAATTAAAAAATATATTGCCCTACTTTCCTATTGTAAAATATTCTCAAGTTGTATATGTTTCTTTAAATATATTGAAGCCTTTAATATATCTATTTAAAAAATTAAAAAATATATTAACAAGTACCCGAGGAACCCAGTGATAAGGATATGATCAAAAATATTTTATTGCTATTGTAAAATATTCTCAAGTTGTATATGTTTCTTTAAATATATTGAAACCTTTAATATATCTATTTAAAAAATTAAAAAATATATTGCCCTACTTGTGGGATTCCCATTTGATATCATATGTTAACAAATACCAAGGAACCCAGTGATAAGGATATGCTCAAAAGTATTTTATCCCTATTGTAAAATATTGGGCCAATGTTCATCATGACAAATGACCACACCAAGCATAAAATCGAGGAAAAGCACACATATCACGCACCAAGTAACAAGATGCCAAGGGTGAACCCACGAAGGAGCACGGTAAATGCACAATGCATTGAAATAGCATGGGAATGCATGTGCATATAAAAACATGCATGTGGGATTACTACCACTACACAAAAAGAGGGAAAGCATGCAGGTTTCAAGGCCAAAATCTTAGCACTAGAGCTGCAACCAGGTGTCAAGAAATACAACAATAGGTTCTGATAGAATTATATCACAATCTTGACTCCAGTCCCAGGTATCCACGGTCAAGGTAAGATTAAAGGTGGTGAGGGTTTGTGTTTTATGTTTCCTCTTGATTGGTCAGCTCCCACAAGGAATGTTGAGTGTCAACATGCAAGCACTTGAGTGCTAAAAGTGGAATTCTTCTATTTGATCAGAATTGTTTTGAATATTTTGTGTTAAAGATGTTGGAGGTAGCCTCAAAGTTAGCATCCTATCACTTCCATTCATGATTTATACCATTTCATATGTTATTAAAAGCTAATGAATGAAGCCTTGCATCATGCGCACATACAAAGCACACAACAGAATCCAGACGTATACTCTGTTCAAGCGCAATACAAAATTGAGATAGTTTATGAGCATCAAAAGTCAATGAAATGGCATTCTTTGACAGGTTCCAGTTTGATAGGATTTGTGTTGAATCCATCGTAGACCTGTAAAATGTCTTGCCAGGTCACAAAATGCTAAATCACATCAAGCGCCCAAAGGAGAATAGTTTAGGGCATTGATGGTGGACACTACAAATTTAGGTCTGGATGAAGGAAGACTTAAGGAGTTTGGGTTAAATTCAATGTGGAGAATATTGAATGGCACAATTAGGAACACATTGAATGGTACTATTTTTCATTAACCTATTTTGTGAAATAATATTCTGAGGATTATTGCTTGTTAGAAGAAACCGATATGTATTGAGAAACATGCTTTTGAGGACCAATATCATGCTACAAAAACCCTCATAAGAGGACCAGGAAAGTTGAAATTGGTATTTGTCCGAGGAACATAAGACAAGCCTCTTGAGCACCCCCATCATCAATCCTTCACAGTCTATTGTCTTGGGAATGCATTCCATCCAAAATCACCACATGGTTGTTAGTAAAAATGTTGTTTCAATACCTATGATGTACATTTCACTTACCAATGACCATACACTCATTGATATAAGAGAAGTTGTTTATTTCCTTCTATGTGTCAAATATAGTTGAGGATCCACAGATGCTTATGCTTGATGTTTAATATGATTACAAACTCTCACCATAGGGAACCAATATGTTATTGAAACTTGAAAGATATATTTTCTTTCCTAAATTAGAAGATCAAAAAGACATCTTGAAGTTGCAACATTATTTGATGTTGTGTTGTGTATTCAATCAAGGTTGTAGAGGAAAACAAAATTCCCGAGTGCATAAGTGTCACCATAGTTCGATGATAAGAACACCTGGCAGTAAATACCAAAATTTTGAGGAGAAAAATTAGTCAAAAGGGGATCAAATACCAGGTTTTATTGAGCAGGTCCATAAGAACATGGAATCAAATCAAGTTTTTCCAGACAATCGTTTATCATGTGGCAGTAAAAGGAGGATTGTCTTCCACAGTTGAAGCTGGAATTTTTTGTATTTGAAGTGGAAGAGCATCTAGAGACAAAGAATCAGCTATTAAAGGACCAGCTCCAGATTTCTTGTGACAACTCGAGATTTTCTTTATTATTTTTGGGTTGACAGGTCGAGAGTTATTTCTAGATTATTTGGAATCAATATCATCTTAGTTTGGATTAGTCAAATAAAAACTCAAAAATAGGATCTAGATTTTGTTTATTATTATCACATCCTATAATTTTTTAACTAATTGATATGTTGGCCTTTTGAGGATTTTGAATCATTAGTTCTAGATATATGATTGATAAGTGTGCATCTATATATTGTAAGAAAAGGAGGAAGTCGGGTGGGGGCTTCCTCTTGGAAGGAAGTTGGGGTTCAGTTTTTGTGGCACAAAGGAACATATTGGTCTGCATTATAATAGTTGGGAATCTACTACATTTTTCACTCAATGGAAAATACATTATGATGGTTATACTATCTTATTCATGTCTTATATTTCTTCTATTCTACTAGAATGCATTTGAATATTTTGTAAAGAATTTGGTTGATCATGTTACATGTTGAACATTAGTACATATTTTGTTGTTAAAATCACTTGTCACAGGATTTGTATTTAAGTTTTTCTTCTTGGTTTCTAAATGATATTTGGGATTGGAAAGTCTTCTTTGTAACTGAGGTTCCCTAGCTTGCTCCTTTGCAGTCAGGGACAACTTTAGGGATTAACACACGGTTTGGATTTACCAAGTATCTATGACCCAACAATAAGCATTGTGACGAAAGCATTGGCATGCAAGTTGTTGTGGAACTGCAGGAAAGACCAAGTGCCCGTCGGTGTGATAGTTATGGATGAGAAGTGTGTAGAAGGAGTATTGATGTGTTTGGAACCATTTTTACTTAACCAGTTCCTCATCGATTGCACGAAATCACATGAAAAAGGCATGAAATTCCACTATTCCTATTTGTTAATTATGATTGCATTCATAGCATGGAATGAACCAAAGGTTGTGCAGTTTCTGGGTATAAGAGGGAGTTTTTTCTTAGCTACCAAGTATCAGAACTGTTGGTATGAAATGAACAAGATAAGACATATAGATTCCAACGTTGAGTTCTTTCTTTACAACAAAAGGATTAGGTGGTGTATCCAAAATACACCACGAATATTGCCACATGTTGTATAGGTGTACACATTGATTGCATGATTCTGAGCACACTGTCATCACATATACATACAAGAAAATAAAGGCTTGAGTGAGGAATGGGTCCAGAAAAAGTACAAAATCACAAAGGAAGATATCCAACTAATTATGCAGGATTGGGAACCAGACTAGATGGTTTTTTTTAACGAAACAAAGATGAAGAACCCTGGAAATGAAGAAGAAGACCAAGGAAATGGCACAGGGGATACACAACAAACAGTATTAGAAGCAGGGAAAAAGAGGAAATACAAGGGTAAGGGGAAAGAAACATATGCTTGAAAGAAGATGAAATCCCATAGAGAACCAACTATCTACACTTTGATGGACGATGATATCGACAGGATCGGCTACCAAGTGAGGGATGTCGTAGAAAATGAAGCTTAGAAAACATCACAAAAACAAGAAGAACTGCACTAGAAGGTGCATAAATAGGTACCAACATTGCAACAACTCTAGGAGGTAGTAGGGAGAGAACAAGAGAGAATATCCGGTGAAGTACTAACAACAAGCGTGATTGGGGAAGAAGGGCCACCACTTTTTACTTGTTATAGATAGTAGCAACGCATAGAATTCTTAAGATCTCTCAAAATTAAATTGAGTTCCCCACATCAGAGATGCAGGAGTAGACACAAGTACTAAGTCACTTGGACTTAGTCTTTTCATATATTCCCATAGGATCACTACAAGGCTGACAGATAGGTATTATGCAGGAAATACAGTTCCATGCAGATTCAACGTCAAAGGAGTTGGATAAGGTAACGAAAAATAAGGAAGAATTGTAGAAGGATTATATGATAGTTGTGTAGGAAAAGTATGAGGCTGAGCAAAAGGTAGAGAGGATATTGAAGGGGAAGGACAAGGCCAAGAAATAGGTAGAGAGGATACAACAGGTCATCCAAAAACTATATAAGGGGATTCCAGAGGTGTCGATGGTGGTAGAATCCACATTGGAGGAACAAGTATCCAAAATCAATGAAATCATTCAAGCCTTCCACACCAGAATCATAGAATTTGAAGTCTGCACTACACTAGGGACACCACCTGAGGAGAAGAAACAAAGATAAACAAAATCCATAACCTCAGCAGCAAGCATTAAGAATATGAATGTGGAGTGCACAAAGTTATGCAAAGAAAGCACACAACTTTGGACAAATTTGATGGAGGATATGAAAATGAAGGTCATTGAGGAAACATTAAGGAATGCATAGGAGAAGGCACAAAATGCCACGAAGAATATAAACACGTTGCCACCATCCAAGTGCATAATGGCCATCCTAGTGAACATGAATTCATAAAACAAGATAGAATAGCTAATGGAAGAGAAAAATACTTTTTCACAACGATTGGTAACCCCAGAGGATGAAGCACTCAGGATCATAGGGGCATTGGTAGTTGCACAAGGAACAATGACGAAAGTAGCACAAGACAATAAGGAGATACTCATGACCCTGACTGCATAGGTAGTAGAGGAGACTTTGGAGAAATAATATGAGGTCAAGAAGGAAGTCACTATGGAAAGAGAAACCCTCCAAACATTCATGGAGGCGTGGAGGGGAGCGACACAACAGGCTAAGTGGCTCGGGACGAGCCACAAGTGAGTGTTGGGGGCCTATTGGATAGACACATTGAGTAACTAAGTTTGAAAGAGTGTGTGAAAATTTAGAAAAGGGAGCAGTTTGTGGGGTCAAAGAAGAATTCATAGCACATGCAAAAGTAGGAAGAACAATAGTTAGGCCTGCAAAAGCAGCATGTAGGTTAAAAGAAAGGAAAATCATCATGAAGACATAAAAGTAGGAAAATCAGCATGCTGGAAAAAAAGAAGGAAAACAGTTAGGACATATTAGGGTTTTGGGATAAACTATTAGGGTCATGAGCCCTAACTCTATTTATAAATATGTAATGTGTTGGGGAAGAATAGGTTGTTGAGAGTAAGATATTAGGTTGTGTATGAGTGATAATCCTTAATGGAGGGTTTGGATAAGTTCTACATAGAGAGAGGTGTGCACTGCAGAGCGGCTAGGATATATTGAGGATATAAAATGTTGTATTGATTGTAAGCACAATGTGCATGCCTGCGATGGTTATTGCATGAATATTAATATAGAATCCATACGTTGTGGATGTATCCCAAGGATTGGGTGAACCACGTTAAAAAATGTGTCTCTATGTGTTGTATTAATGTGATTTTTTAGGAATGTTTTTTTTATGCATTATTAGTATAGATATGTTTACTATATGATTGATGTGCACTAATAATGAATGATACAATGGGTTACTTATGTTGCAATATATGTTATAAGGATTCTGTACAATATATTTTGTCAACTAATCAAAGGATATGAATAATGATATTATGCACAGGGTGGATAAATAGTAATGGATATGATGTTGATAGCCTCGCATCCCCTCGCCCCCATAGAAACTTTTCTCCTGGAGCCCCAGTAGATACCTCGAGTGATACTTCACTTGCATGCAGGTGATGTCGAAAGGGCCGATATCTGAAGGGTTTTCTTGGTTGAATAAACTTAACCTAGGTTCTTATAACCGTGCACTAACCTAAGGCATGTCATGGCATGGTATGGCAAGGAAATGTATGGCATGGATCAATAAGGGCTTGAAGTGCCATGCTAGGCCTTGCCTTGACAAGCAATTCCTTGACTTGCCATGCCATTCCTTTCCTTGCCTTGCCATGCCATGGCAAGGCATGGCATGGTATGCCAAGTAAATGCAAGTGAAGGAAAGGAAAGGCATGGCATGGAAAGGAAAGGCATGGCATGGGATGGGATGGAAAGGAAAGGAATGTCATGACAAGACATCACAAGGAAAGGCATCGTATGGTAAGGCAAGGAAATACATGGCATGGCATGGCATGGAACGACATAGAAAGGCAAGGCAATGGATGGCATGGAATGGCAAGGCAATACAATGGATGGCATGGTAAGGCATGAAATGGCATGGAATGGCATGGCATGGCATGGAAAGGCAAGGAAATGCATGGCATGGCATGGAAAGGCAAGGAAATGGATGGCATGGAAAGGCAAGGAAATGCAAGACATGGCATGGAAAGGCATGCAAAGGCATGGCATGGCATGTCATGGAAAGGGAAGGCAAGGCAATGCATGGCATGGAAATAAAAGGTAATGCGTGACATGGAAAGGCAAGGTAACACAAGGCATGGAAAGGCATGCAAATGCAAGGAATTGTATGGCATGGCATGAAAAGGCAAGGAAATACAAGGAATGGGATGGCATGGCATGGAAATGCAAGGCATGGCATGGTAAGGCATGCACAGGAAAGGGATTATGGATCAATAGTATAATGATACTACACCATAAGGATGGAACATAAACCAATTTAGTGACATCCCTTTATATGTAAATCTTGTTAATCATAATAATCCATGTTTCAAAACTATGAAGATACCTTATATCCATGTTTCAAGTTTTATGGATGATTTTATGGTTAGGAATTCATGGATGATCATTGATATACCTAGTAAGTGTTCTTTCTAAATCATTGATGGTTATTTCTTGAATGTAATAAATAAGTGTTTCATCAAAGTGGTTATATTGCATGTTATTGTGTATTCTTTTTTAATTAAGCTTGTCTTGAAACCCTCAATTTCATGGTTAGATTAGGACTTACCCTCAATTTCCATCCTTGTCAACTTGATTTCTAGGGTTTAATTGTCATTTCACCCTTAGAATAAACCTTGACACATTTTATTACATTTATGTCATATTTTTCATCCCTTTAGGGCTTGATGCCTTGAATATTCTAGGGTTGTTATGTGCCATATTCCATTTCAACAAGCATTTTTAATCTAAACCCTAGTTTAGGTTTGCATTTTTAGACCCCTTTCATTGCATGATTACTTGTTTTAAGGGATTTTATATTTGTCATGTTGTAACTTGTCATATTGTTGAAGTTAAACATCTTAATCACAAGTTTTATAACAGCTATAGTTTTCTTGTTGATTTGTTGTGTTTGGGACTTCCCATTGACTTGTTTGAACTTAGTTAATATCATTTATTAGCTTGGCAAGGCATGACAATGGCATGGAAATGGAATTCCATGGAATGAATTGGAAAGGAATGTCATGGCAAGGCAAGGTATTCCATGGCTTGGCAAGGCATGGCATGGAAAGGCAAGGAAAGACAAGGCATGGCATGGAAAGGAAAGGCATGGCATGGCATGGCAAGGAAAGGAAAGGCATGGAATGGAAAGGCATGGCATGGAAAGACAAGGCATGGCATGGTAATGGCATGCCATGGTATGGCTTGGCAAGGCATGTCATGGCAAGGCAAGGCATGGCATGGAAAGGCAAGGCATGGCATGACAAGGAAAGGCATGGCATGGAATGGAAAGGAAAGGCATGGCATGGCATGGAAAGGAAAGGCATGGCATGGCATGGCATGGAAAGGAAAGGCATGCCATGGCATGACACGTCATGGAAAGGCATGGCATGGCATGGTATGGCATGACATGGAATGGAAACGAAAGGCATGCCATGACATGGCATGTCGTGGCAAGGGAAGGAAAGAAAAGGAATACCATGGAAAGGAAAGGCATGGCATGGAAAGGCAAGGAAAGGAAAGGCAAGGCATGGAATGGAATGGCAAGGCAAGGCGTGCCATGGCATGGCTTGGCAAGGCATGGAACGACTTGGCAAGGCATGTCATGGAAAGTCAAGGAAAGACAAGGAATTCCATGACATTGCATGGAAAGGCATGGCATGGAAAGGTAAGGCATGGCATGGCATGCAATGGCATGGAAAGGAAAGGCAAGGAAAGGCATGGCATGGCATGGCATGGCATGGAAAGGAAAGGAAATGCATGACATGGAAAGGAAAGACAATGCAAGGCATGTCATGGAATGGCATGCAAAGGAAAGACATGGCATGGAATGGATTGACAAGGCATGGCATGGAATGTCATGGAAAGGAAAGGAAAGACAAGGCATGCCATGCATGGAATGGCATGGCATGGCAAGGCAAGGCGTGGAAAGGCATGGCATGGAAAGGCATGGCAGAGCAGGGAAAGGCATGCAATAGCATGGCATGGAAAGGAAAGGCATGTCATGGCATGGCATGGCTTGGAAAATCAAGGCACAACATGGCATGGCATGGAATGGAAACTCAAGGCAAGGCATGGCTTGGAAAGGCATGCAAACATTTTCAGCTAGATTTAAAATGTCATAAACACTTCATAGGATGGAAAGGAACTTTGTGATGTAAAGCTAAGTCATATGTCCCTAGAAAAAATGTGTTTTATTTCTTGGAATGATAAAGGTTTATTTTTTTGTTATTCTTCTTTCATTGCAATCCACATTTTGATTTGAATTTTTCCTTGCATAATGTTATGGAAAGTTATATTGATTGTTTTATAGGCTAAAATGGGAAGCTACATGACAAGACATGCAAGGAGGTAATAGTCTATTTTAGATCATAGTGGTGTTCTAGGTATTTGTAAATGGAACAACCTTTATTTTGGCCTTAGAAGGTTAAAACTTTGATTTTTACTTCTCTTAGTGATTCGTTTATTAGTATTTGTTGGGTTTAATTAGAATGATATAGACATTTGATATGTATACATTTGGACCTATTTATGTGTTTCGGGATATTATTTTTATTGTTATATGTTTATGATTATCATAGTTATTTGATTTGTTTAAACATGCAAATTGAAATATGGAACTTTGGAGATTCATGCACTACCCATATGTGCGGTATTTCTTTCCTTTAGTATGATTTTCAACACCATTTAGGTAAGTCACATGATGATGATGATGATGATGATGATGATGACGATGATGATTTTTTAGTAATTTCGAGGTATCCTCTTTTGTATATGATAATTTCTTTGAAAGTAGTACCTTAAGGTGGACTCAATTGCCATCCATAAACTTTGAGTGCTTTGGTTCCTTGTCCATCAACCATATGCATCCAACAAGTGCACCCAAGTGCTTCCATTGCATTGGCAATTAGTTTAAATTTACCAAGGTTGAAGGAAATGTATGCCCTACCCATAAATTTAGGTAATGAGAACCATTCATTACTTATGGAATTAGAACTTGGAAATATTTTCCACCACAAGAGATTCGTTAATCCATAACGCTTGTATTTATAAGAAAAAAATGCATACATTCATACACATAAAATTCATACACTTTGAAATTCATACGTTCATCAACATAAAATGCAGAAACAATGAGATAAACATAAAAAAACGTGCCATGAAATGTTTGTGTGTGTGTATTCAACATCGTCTAATTGTACATTTTCTACAAAATGGCACCTTGTGCCCAATATACAAAATGGAAATAAGTGCCCTAACATGGAAAACAACCATATTGTGGCCTATATACATAATGGCAGTAATTGGTCAATCATTGACCACTGCCACCCTCAGGAGCATCCTGCAAATATATCTTTCTTCTCTTGCTTGAGGAAGCACCTCAAGTGTTTATGGGCCTAGGCATGCTTCGTCACTCTAGAGATTGCAGAAATAAGAAACATTGTTATAATGTTTTTCCTCGATGAATTAAAAGACATACAAAATGATACTTTGTAATTTAACTTAAGAAAACTCACTGCATATGCTACTGATAATCATGAGGGTTTTAACCTCCTCCGCGACTCCAATCTCTCAATGATTCCACTGTTAGAGTTAACACACACCAAAGTTTTTTTTTCCTAAGGTTTTTCCTTGTTTATTAGTCATTATTCAGTCTCCTATATTTTAGAAAGAATATTCCTCTAGGGAGAATATTCTCTTCAATTTTCACTTCAGTTTGATCAGTTGAGTGGAGTCTAGATGCTACATTGGGATTATCACCATGCAACATTGGGATCATCACCAGCTAATTCCCATTGTCCTTGGTATCATCACTAGACTAGCACATTACCCATGATTCCCTGATCTCCTCCTCACTTCACTCTGCTTCAATCAGTTAACTGAAGACTGATAGACTAGTTAACTCAACTAGGTGGCAGTTCACTCTCGTAACTTCTCGAGAGACTAGACTAGGTGGCAATTTACTCCCGTAATTGTTGGTGTGTTTCCATATCACTCTAGACCACCACTATGGCACATTTTCTTCTCCTCCAGTGTGCATTGGTTGATTTTTACAGAGTATATCATTTGTAAATTATCATTCATTCATTTGGTTAATGAGAATTCTTCCATTCTTTCTCTCTTGCTTCTTCTTTTTCAATTTATCTCTGCAAATGTGTGTGTTATTTTCTAGCTAGATCTATTCTATGCAGGTTCAACATATTTACATGGTATCAAAGTCGGTGAACTACTAATTAAAATACACAACGATTTATTTTTGCAGGTACCGAAGATTGAAGACAACGGAAAAATGGAATTCCCAAAAGAATTCATTCTTACACCTTACAATTACTTTGCATGGAAGGAGAGGATAAGCATGCATCTTCGAAGTTAACCATGAACACAAAAACAGAACTAACATCATCCATAGAAAAACCCAAGTATCTAAATCGAATGGATGAAGCATTCAAAACAATTTGCAGTCTCATTTCTCCCGATCTCGTTTTTCACATATCTTCCTGTAAAACCCCCAATGAATCCTATACCACCATGGAATGGCTATTTTTAAAATAGGATGAGATGAGGGGACACCTGAGCGAGGTGGACTTGCTCACATTGGATCCAAAAAGCTTTGACAATCTCCAAGATTTGTTTACAAAATTTAAGGATTTGTTGTCGCAACTCAAGGCTTGCGGGGTTGATAAAGCTAAGGAGGAGAAACAAATGGTTCTCACCATTCTCTCCAAACTTGGTCCCAAATTCTCAATGTTCATGTCCACATTCCATTCAGTCAAATTCGCCTCTGGAGCCACCTAGAAGATTCCTTCTCTTGAGGAATTTATCGAATCCCTAACACAAGAGCAGATCAAGCTCATCAACATGGGAAAAATCAAAGGCCCAAGGTCGCATGCACTTACTGTGAAAGATGGAAGTGATCATAAATATCATAAATCTAAAGATAAAGACAAAAGGAAAGCACATGAAAATCTGGAGAAGGAATGGTACTCAAAACCCTTCACCGATGCCTCTAGATCCAAAGGTGAAAAGGGAAGAAAAAGGGAGAAATGCACATACTTCCATAAAGGATTCCAACCAGAATATGCATGTATGTAGAAAAAAATAGATCTAATGACTCAAATAATTCATCAAAATAACCTTGGAGATTGCATCCCCGAGGGTGCCAAGAAAAAGAATCCAGAAGATCATAATCCCAAGAAAGGCAATTCTATCCATACTTTGATTTCCATCAACTCCTCTTACGATGCTTGGATCATAGATTCAGGAGAATTACATCACATGGTTTCCACAAAATCAGTCTATTATTCATTGGATGCATGCAAATGTCTTCCTATTCTGATGGGGGACAACTCTCCAGTCGAGGTCGCCGACAAAGGAAGGATTGAGCTCACCAAAAGAAGCTTCGAGAATGTGTTTCACGTTCCCAAACTTTCCGCCAATCTTCTCTTCATGTATCAGATGAAAAATTCTAGCACTGGAAATAAATTCATATTCACACCTGATGAAGTGGAAACATATGACATGCAAACCAAATCCAGGGTTTCTATCGGTGAGGTAAATCATCAATATAGATTGTATACATTTTCTGAATTTATTAAACCAGATTCTGATTTATTTCTTACCCATGCTGATGAAAGAAGTAGGATATGGCACAAAAGGTTAAGGAATTTAAATTTCAAATATATGAAACAACTTAGAAATAAAGGAGGTTGATAGTCTACCAGACATCCATTTCTCCAAAGGAATTTGTGAGGGATGTGTTCTTGGAAAACACCCTCAAGAGAAATTCGACAAAGGAAAGACTCAAAAATCTTCCTCTCCTTTAGATATGATCCATAGTGGCCTCATGGGACCTTTTCCGCATCCGTCAATCATCAAATCAAGGTACGCACTCATTTTTGTTGATGATTTCTCATTCTTCACATGGATTTTCTTTCTCGGGAAAAAATCATAGGTCTTTCAACACCTCAAAGATTTCAAAGGCCTCGTTGAGACACAGTCAGGAAAGAAAATCAAAATCCTTTGAAATGATAATGGGGGAGATTATGTCAACCATGCGATCGAAAATATTTGTCATGAGGCAGGGATTCATTTGTAGCACACAGTTCCCTATAATCCGCATCAAAACAGAGTTGTTGAGCAGAAAAAGAGATCTCTAAAAGAGATGGAATCTTGCATGCTACATGCAAATCACTTCCACAAATATTATGGCCCGAAGCACTTAATTGTGAAACCTACATCCAAAATAGATATCCCCATAGATCTGTCAAGGATACCCCTACGAGGCTTGGAGAAGCCTCAAACCAGAAGTGACCCACTTTCGTATTTTCGGTTCACGTGCATGGGCCTGTATTCCCTCTAAAAAGAGGAAGGCACTTGATCCACAGAGCACATAGTGCATCTTTATTGGATACCACGATGGTGTGAAGGGATACAAACTAATTGATCTTTCCTTAGACCATATCATCATTGAGCGTAGTGTCCAATTCGAGGAAAGTGTCTCGCATGTACCTCGACAACCGCATGCAGACACCTTTATTCTTCCACCTATTCGAGATGATGAGCATGCACATGCCGACTCTTTTTCAGATGAGAATTCTAATTCATAGGATTCAGATGATCCGGATACAAATTCAGTACAGTCAGATGCAGAATCAGTGTATGAAGATGCAGATGTAGAGCCATATCTGAGGCCCAAGTGGGCTCAGACTACTCTTCAAGATGCAGGGGATATTGTTGGGGATCCATCTGATACTAAGAGGACTTGATCTGATTTCAAGGAGCCTCCTCTTGCACTCACTTCCACTGAACAATTGCCGCCCATGCATATTTTCTTGGTTCATTCTTGATATCCACAGTCTTATGGAGAGGTTGTTGGAAATCTATTTCGGGAATCTGACATGTAGGAGGAGTACAGCTCCCTCCTCAAGAAACAGACTTGGGATCTAGTTCCCCTTCCTTATGGTAGGAAACTTTTTAGATGCAGATGGGTGTACGGGACCAAGAGCACATTCGATGGACAGATTAGCATATACAAATCTAGGCTTGTTTCCAAAGGCTTTCAGCAGGTGCATAGAATTGACTATGATGAGACCTTCACTCTCGTAGTGAAGATGGATTCCATACATTTGGCGCTTGCCATTGCAGCAGCCAAGGGATGGGAATTCCATCATATGGACGTGAAGAATGCATTTCTTCATGGCAATCTCTCTCAGGAGATCTATATGGAGTAGCCCATAGGATGTATGTAGGATTCATCTTTGGTATGTCAACTGAAGAAATATCTTTATGGACTCAAGCAAGATTTGAGGGAATGTTATGCTAAGATGGACTCCTACCTGTTGTCACATAAATTTCTATGTTTTAAATAATATCTGAATGTTTACATGATCATGACAGTTGATTCACTTCTACTCTTAGTTTTGTATGTTGATGATTTGTTGATCATTGGTTTCTCGAATTCAACGATTGCTGCAGTCAAGAGGATTCTGCATGAGAGGTTCTTGATGACGGACATGGGTCGACTACAATTCTTTCTTAGATTCGAGATAAGTCAGGATGCATCAGGCATCAAACTGTCTCAGGCAAAGTATGCACAAGATCTCCTTGAGAGATTTCACATGACAGACTATAAGTCTTCCCCGACTCCTTTTCTATCAGGAGTCAAACTTGAGGATGGCGGAGACACTCCACTGGTTGACAACACACTGTAAAGACAACTAGTGGGGAGCTTGTTGTATCTCACAAACTCCATACCAGACCTCTCCTATGTAGTTGGTGCAGTTTCCAGGTTCATGAAGGAGCCACATGAGCTACATTGGAAGGTTTCAAAGCATATCCTTCGATACATACAGGGAACCATCACCTTTGGGATTCATTACACAGCAAAATATACATTGGACCTCATCAGGTTCATTGATTATGACTAGGTTGGAAATAGCACTAATCGCAAGTCCACATATGGTTACTCGCTCAGTCTTATTTCTGGGCCTATCTGTTGGTCAAGAAAGAAGCAAGTTTCTATTGATCTATCTTCAGTCAAGGTAGAGTATAGAGGGGTAGTTAACATAACCATTTAGGCTATGTGGCTACATCATTTTCTCACTGAGTTTGGAATTCAGTTTCATCGGTTGATCGTCATCTGGTGTGAAAACCAGAGCACTCTGAAGTTCTGTAGAGATCTAGTTCAAAGGAAGCAGACGAAGCACATCGAGATCCACATGCACTACATCTGGTACTTAGTACATGAGGGGATCATCAACCTACAGTTATTTCCTTCAGCAAAACATACAACAGACATATTCACCAAGACCTTCACTAAGTAGAAGTTCCATTCTCTGCGAAGTCATCTTGGAGTGAAGGACATAGTTGCATAGAAGTTGTCAGTTCTTATTTTTACATACATTATATCTTGAGGGGAGGGTTTTCCCATGAGGTTTTCCCTCTTTCCTCACTTTATTTTAGTGTATCTTTTGTATTTGGGTACCTAACATGGCCTCATTTTCGAGACCCATTCTTTATTTTCACCATAGTGATGTTCAAGGGGGGTGTTGGAGTTACTTCACACACACCTAGGATTTATTTTTCCTAAGTTTTTTCCTTGTTTATTAGTCATTATTCAATATCCTATATTTTAGGAAGAACATTCCTCTAGGTAGAATATTCTCTTCAGTTTGATTAGTTGAGTGGAGTCTAGATGCTACATTGGGATTATCACCATGCAGTATTAGGATCATCACTAGATAATGCACATTCTACTTGGTATCATCACCATACTAGTGCATTACCCATGATTCTCTGATCTCCTCATTTCACTCTTCTTCAGTCAGTTAACTGAAGATTGATGGACTAGTTAACTTAGCTAGGTGGCAGTTCGCTCACGTAACTGCCCGAGAGACTAGACTAGGTGACAGTTTACTCCTGTAACTGTTGATGCGTGTCCAGATCACTCTAGACCACCACTATGGTGCAATGGATTCTCTTCCAGTGCACATTGGTTGAGTTATACAGAGTATATCATGTGTAAATTATCATTCATTCATTTGGTTAATGAGAATTATTCCATTCTTTCTCTCTTGCTTCTTCTTTCTCAATTTCTCTCTGCAAATGTGTGTGTTATTTTCTAGCTAGATCTATTTTGTGCGGGTTCAACACATTTACAGCCACCATGCGTCATTTACAAGGATCAAATACATATAATTAAACAAATATGCATAAAATAAAATTCATGATACATAAAAAAAATATCATCAACACATTATCTCCCCATGAATATCTTGAGCCTCGATGGAGTCACTGGCAGTTGGAGCACTTGGATGTAAAACCTGATCTAAGGAAACCTCTATTGTGGTAGCCTCGGTGGATGGGGCCATTGGAAATGGTGGGGGGGGTGAGTGGCATACAGGTGCATCCACTGTGGATGGGTGTGATGGAAGAGGTGGTGTGGATGGGTGGTTTGTGGGTGAATCCACTAGTGATGCATGGAAAAAGACAGATGCTAGGGGTGGGAATCAATGGACCCCCACAGGTTGTACAAGTGATGAGAAATCCCTTGGCATAGAGTAATCTAACCCATAAACATATCCCACGTGCCCAAGGAGTGCAGTAGTGTTGTAACTAGCGAATATGTCCACAACATGCATGCATATTAATAATATTGAACTATTAGTACCAAATAGTAAAATTCAAAAACATAACACAACAAATTTGATATTTAAATGATATTTAACTCTACACATGATTCATGTGATGTAGGTGACTTTTCCATCCCAGATGGACAGTCCCCGACATCACCTACTCTCGCATCTTGTAGAAACACAAGAACATTAAAAATTTGAGGATGCCATAAAATAAAGAAATGGATATGGTGAATTTATCAAATGTGACACATACCTGTGTATGGCCTACGCCCAATGAGCAGGTTTCCTCTACCACTGGATAAGTGGTGGAGATAGGCATTGATGCAACCATCGACGTATAGGGTATGCTACATGGATGTAACAACTAAAAAACAACATACAATAAAATATCGATATAAATACACAAAATATTAAAAATATATATAACAATTAAGAACATAGTGATGGTTAAGATACTAACCTCCTCCATGAAGATATATTTTCAGTTGGACTTCATAGGCCCATAACAATTTTCCCCATAACTCAAGCAACTGTGAGGTTCACATGGACGACTACTATGTCCATGTGCCCTCTCCTCACTAAACTATGTTGTTCGGGGTGAAGCTCTAACCCCTCTATCAATGTCATCAATAGTCACCTCCTACCAAGACAATGCAACAAAGCTACCATGTTGCAATAGGCTCTGGTTCAATGATGAAATAGCTCGTTGTACCTGCTGCAAGATCTCTACAATAGGACGATGTTGGGTAGGGGGTCAAGAATTCACCTGGGGGAACGAGGACCTAACTCGGGATTTCATCTAGCATGCTCTTGGTATTATGCAGACCCTTGACCCTTGACCCACCCCCTTAACTAGATGGGAAGAAGCATCACCAGTCAAAGATTGCAGCGCAAAAACAACAACACACTTCTTATTTGAGAAAGTAATCACTAGATTTGGATGTCCTAGGATTTTGATGAGTGAACAAAGCACTCATTTTATTAATAATACCATCAATGCTATGACCGAGGAGTTTGAATTCTATCACCATAAGAGTACACTATATCATCATCAGGAATATGGGATAGTAGAATCTTTCAATAAGATTTTGGAAAATGATTTGATTAAGATCTGCAATGTTAACAGGGATGATTGGGACATGAAAATACCATCAGTGCTATGGGAATACAGGACCACATGAAAAAATTTGATAGGACATACACCATTCATATTGGTGTATGGACAGGAGGCAGTGGTGCCAATATAATTTTTGGTACCCATTCTGCGCATAGTAACAATTACCAATATGTCAGAAAAAGGCGCAACACGGGACGAGAGAGGTTAAGTCAACTGATGGAAATGGAAGAAGACAATTTTCTGGTAGAATTTCACCAAGAGGTACAGAAAGCAAAGGATAAATCCTAGCATGATAGACACATTAAAAAGAAGAGCCTTAAGGAGGGAGACCTAGTTCTTCTCTATGACAACAAATTTTTGCAACACCCTGGTAAGTTCATAATGTATTGGCTAGGACCATATGAAGTAAAGACTGTCACAGATGGGGGATTTGTGTAGCTAAAGGATTTGGGAGGAACATAACTGAAAGGAATGGTCAACGATAGTCGACTGAAACTATACAGAGACAATGGATATACTAACTCTTAAAAGTTACAACGTAGAAAGAAAACCATGTATACAGTGTACTATAGTAGATATTAGGAGAGAAAAAATGATAAAAAGAAATAAAAAGTAGAAAAAAGAAGGAAAAGGAAGACAAAAGTAGAAAAAGAAAGAAAACAAAAAACATTGGGAAATATCGAGCGCAGAAGACACTGAAATCAATGCAACAAAAAGGAAAATTTACCACGTGCAACATATGGATGACATGAAGAAAACTCAATGCACCAGGGGAAAATCCATAGCATAAACATATGGCACACTAAAAAGTTACAACACACCAGAAAATGGGCCAATGGTCGGAAAAAAAAAAACTAGTCATCGGGGTAAAAAGGCATGAACTGAGCATATATGAAACTTAATGAAGCATGCTCAAGAAGATTTAGGGAATTTACTGCTCCATCAAAGAAGCATCTCCGAGAAGATTTAGGGAATTTATCACACACTGTATATAACTAAAACGTGGTTCGAATGATACTTATTGTGAATTTACATATCCACGAGGCTAAAGAGCACGAAGACAAGTGGTGAACAAGCGTGTTCAGAGATCTTAGCAACCGAATTTCAACTGAAGAAGGAATAATTACTCAAGATGGAACCTTCAAAGGTCGATGCACCTATTTGAACAGCACGGAAAACATCCAACATCCACAAGTCATCGCAAGAAACCACAAAGGAAGAACAATACTTTACACAAACAGAGGGAATCGTCGATTTCGACACAATTCCTTCGCTACAAACCAAACCAATGCGCGCCACGCTAGTAGAGGAAGAGGGATAGGCCCCGATGATGGTCGAGATGGACATCGACTCACAGGGAAGTGCACAGTGCCACAACCCATTGGAAATAGTAAACCCACAACAACCTCCCAGGGTCGAAGCATCCCACAAGACAAATGGCGTTGATAGTGAAAGGACAGAATATGATGAGCCAGGGCCACAACCTATGGTAGGGTCAACGCAGCACAAGGAAGTGCAGATAGAAGACATCATGGGCCAACTAGAGTCAAGCTGGGAAGAAAGAGAACTAGAGGCTGGGACATCTAGCACACCAGCACAAAGAAAGGGGAAACATCCCATCGCACAGTCCCCGCACAAGAAGCTCGACGCCTCAATGGGCGTAGACCACACCAATTTTACTAGGTTACGTCGAAAGGTTACGGTATGTAGACCATGATGTGTTTGACACCAACAAGTTCCATAAATTTTCACAAAAGGTGTATATGGAAACCCTGGGCATAGGGCCATTAGGAGATCTAGTGTTGCAACCAAAGCAATGCATGGAAATCTTGGTAAATATGGGGATTCTTAATTTTCTGGAGATTATCCACTTCTGAAGGGGGAAAGACATGAACAACTACGTCAAGAAGTTACTGGAAGTCATCCATGGATGATTTTTGTGGCTTGACGAACCAGTTTCCATTGATGTCAAACTAATTTCGTTCATCACAGGACTGGCATCAAATGGAGAGAAGCTCGCGCAGTATATGGATGACAAAACCAAGGAAAAGGCACTCGTCGAAGAAATGAAGAAAACCTATGGGACAAAAAGGGGCTCTTGTAGCATTATCATAAAGTGGATCAATGATGCAACCACTAGGATGGAAAACAAATTGATGGCATACAAACTCCTTCGAAAATGTCACAAGGAGGAGGTCCCCACAGGAGTTGTCGCAGCGACAGTGCAGTGCAAAAATGACACCATGCTCAGGTGGGCCCCATACTTATTGAATATGTTCCTAGATGAATCTGAGGATGTGCAGGACTTGGGAACTGGGTTCCACTATTCATGTCTCATCATACTGATAGTGATAATTGGATGGAAAAAGACTACCTACTCATATTTTTGTGATAGAGTAGGATGATGTCACACAACACGTTACACATTGTTGGGGAGCACCTATGATTCAAAGTGGAGAAGTGGTAATCCCAACACTTTTTCTCAGTATCTCAATGATATGCAAGAGAATATAGCCAATACCTGGAGAATATCTCCCGAGGTGGTCGCGCAATACCAGGGGATAGCCAACTTTAAGGCTACATGACACAATATGTGGATCAAGGCATGCGGGGATACAGAAAAATAATGGCTACAAATTTGATTTTGCATCAACCCAGAGGAAGTTGAATGGGAAATAAAATACTGGCAAGATAACTGGAAGATCCTAGTCATCACCAAGGACATCCCAAGGGGAAAGAAGTTGAATCAGGTTCATCTAAGACATCTGCAGGAGGAAGTTTCATGGTCAACAAACCAATGCAGCAGATGAAGCCTTCCTGAAGACAACGCAACATAAGAAGGGAAGCACCCCAAAGAAGGACGCGCAGATAGGAAAGAAGGATAATGTCCCCACGTAGGAGGAATAAGGAAGGGGGGGCATAATGACATAGGGAACCCCGACGACAACAACTTCGCAAGATGCAGGGCCACCCAAACAGTCTATCATACATATAGGTGGGTTGTGCAAGAAATCCAAGGCCCACAAAGACATCCCAAAATACACAACAATTTAGTCACCCAGAGGGTTCATGACCATGCAGCGAAAGAGTATGAGGAGGTCGAGAACCAACGAGAAAGGATAATGAAGGATTTTTATGATGTTAAGAAGGTCCTAGAATAGATACAAGAAATGTAAGCACAAGAGAGGGGAGCATAACTGATCCCATGATCGATTGAGGCAGGGGACATAATCACATAGAACGAGGAAGAAACAATCCAACTCGTATTGTAAGCAGGTCCTAGATTTCATATTAAAACATATATGTTGCAGTTAAAGGGGGCATGGAGGAAACACTACTTAAAGACATGGCGTAGGTCGAGTTGTTCTTGGCTAAAATACCAACTAAGGCATTGTACAACCTGAAAGCCAGTGTCACACAGGAAGTGAAATCATGAGCCAGAGTAGATATGACATAATTGCAACTCACCATAGATGGAAAGGATGCACTACAAATTGTGGTAGATCAGGTTCAACTGGAGACACAAAAGGAGGAGTGTGTAGATAACCTTGAGCATAAGCTGAAGGAATTCTTCACAAATATTATGGACAGTGTGCAGGTAGTCACGAGCAACGATGACGAATAGATTCAAATTATCGTGCGGACACTTGAAGAGTACATGAAGGAGATCGAGGAACTCAAGGAAAAATTAACACCAACCATGCCTCCTGAAGTTACAACTGAAAGGGAACAATAGGAAGCCTTGCAAGTAGAAATGATGGAAAGAGAAGCCAAAAAGGTCACAGAACGTTTTGATAGGACCGCGAAACTATGGACAACTTTGGAGGAAGACGAGAGGGTCCAATATCTAGACCAGGAAGAGGAGAAAATCAGCACTATGATGTAGGAGCTGAAGTAGTGACAAAAGGACATGAGCATATTACCGAATGATTGAAAGGCACATAGGAGATGAAGACCCTGCAGACAGAATTGAAGACTATGCAAAACAACAAGTAGGCAAGGAAATCCCAATTAGAACCTCTCCAGGAGCAAGAAACACAAATAATTGTTGAAATATATGAGGAGAAGAAAAGGATGGCTCAAGATCATGCCGAGAGTCTCTGAAGGAACACATCACAACGCAGAGGGTAGAAGATCTCATAGAGAAAGTTGCGCAAGAGAAATCCAAATGGGAAGAATTAGAAGGAAATTTTCACAGCTTGGAAAAGTCTATACAAGGAACGTGCACCACCTGAGTGGCTTGGGATGAGCCACATGTCAGTGTTGGGGGCCTATTGGGCATAGGTTGTTTTGCAAAGAAATTCTATTTTGGGCGCAAGCCTATTTTTGGGAGAAATATTTTTTTTGGGAACATGCCCATTTTTGGAGAGAAAGACCTATTGTTGGAGCACGTGCAACAAGTGGCAAGAAAGCAACACGCAACAAAAGAAGGAAAAGATACATGCAGGAGGAAAAACAACGTAGCATGCATGAAGACAAGCCTAACCATGTTAGAATTAGGGTTTTTGACAAAGATTATAACATCTATAAGCCTATAAAGTAGTATAAATAAGGACCTAGGAGGTCTAGGTTGAGGGTGGTCAGTTGATATTTGTAAGAAAGTTTTATGGTTCTTGTGGTAGAGTCGAAAAAGTTAGTCATTAAGGGTTAGGTCATAGGCTGAGGATCTCGGTGTGATCTAGTCAACCTCCCAGAGTGATCTAGATTTAGGAGCGGAACGAACTGATTAACAGAATGAATACAATAAACATAGAGATATAAAGAATAACACAGATATCCAATGAACAATATCTTCTATTGAATAATGAAATAGGTTGAAACTGTAAAACTGTAGAACTGAAACACTTTCTCTAATGGTGGTAGCTATCTTTGAGAAGAGATGTGTCTCCTACGTGCATCCATCTGAGCAGAATGAACTACCATGAGGCTCTAGAGGCCTTTTTTATATTACTCATGAATTCCAAAACCCCAGACATCCAAAAACCTAAACCTAGGAGATGAAACGTCAAAAGTCATGTGGGCCCCTATGGGTAAGTTGGTACCTCAACTTCCTGGGGTCGTAAATTTTTCATACGACCTCCCTTTTAGGCACGTGATAGCCCATTGGAAAGGTCTTTCAGAGAACTACACATTCTGTCTTCAAACTCTAACTCTAACTTCAGTTTGACTGTGGCCCCCAAAAAAAACATTGTTTAGGCCTCCAAAATGGACCTGGAAGTATAGCAAGATGTGATGACATGAAAACATACAAAATAAGGCAGTTGGATTAGGTGAGAGGCCACCAATGTCCACCTGGAAGATGTGTAGGGCTTCAAACATCCCCAGAAGTGTAGAACCCACAATTACAAATAAGTACAGAAGAATGTGTTGAGCTAAAAATGAACAAGAGGAGCTAGTTGGAATAGGTGGGTGGCCACCAATATCCAACTAGATCAATCCTCCCCCCTTAGGAAGTAATGGTCTCCATTGCATTGATTTCCCCCATCACGTGATGAAACTTCTGCTAGATTTGGCCATGGGAGAGCCACTTGACTTGGTGTAGGAGTTTCCCTACCTTGACAACCCGATAAAGTTGGATCCTCTGCTGGCGAGTGCCCTTGACCTGTGTGTCCACTATCTAATTAGTGGATGCTTATTCCATGCAGTTAGGGTTGAGCTCTGTGGGTGTCAGTTGTTCTGTGATCTATGAGGTGTCCAATAATGGTGGAAAATATGGTCGAAGGAGGTCCACATTAAACACTGGGTGCAGGCCAAAGAAAGGTGGAGTGTTTAGCTCAAAAGCATTGCTACCCATAACCTTGGTGATAGTGTAAGGCCCATAGCGAAGCAGGTAGAGCTTCCAATGGGGCTCGGTGGGGATGCTCCTTCTGAAAATGTAACCAAACTTTGTCACCAACCTGAAACCGGTGTGGTACCATGTGTTGATCATGGCGCTTCTTGTACTTAGCATTGGATTTTTGCAAAATATCATGGACCTATTGGTGGATGTGATGAATCCGATCAAGGAATCTGGTGGCTTTGTCGATCGTAGACTGATGATGGGAAGATTTTGTCTATGTGGTGGCAAGAGGAAGTGCAACATCAATGAGTCCCAAGGGTTGGAATCCCATACCCACCTGAAATGGGCTATGGTCGGTGGAGCTATGGAGAGTCCTGTTGTAATTGTGTTGAACATAGGGGAGACTCTCGTCTCATGTATGTGGATGCTTATAATTGTACATCCACAGGATGTGTACAATCATCTGATTGATGAACTATGTTTAGTCATCTGTTTGGGGGTGGAAAGTTGTGGATTTTGTGAGCTTGGTGTCCAACAGTGACCAGAGACTTGACCAAAATGTGCTGAGGAACCTGTTTTCCTGGTCGGATATGATGGTCTATGGTATCCCTAAGTGGAACCACACTCATTCGAAGAAGATATTGGAAGTATCTTCCATTGTGATATTAATCTTGCAAGATGTGAGGATGGGCATCTTCGAAAACCGATCAATGACCACAAATACGTAGTCATTTCCTTGCTTGGTGGACGGAAGGCCCGACATGTAATCCATTGAGATGGATTCCCAAGGCTTCTCAGGAGTAGGAAGAGGGGTGTATAATCCTTTCTTCTTGATGGTTGGCTTGGAAATGGCACAAGCAGTGCAATATCTGATATACTTGTTGATGTCTTGTCAAAGTTTTGGCCAATAAAAATGTTTCTGAAGAACGACCATAGTTTTCTCCATGCCAAAATGTCATGCCATCCGACTGTAGTGGGCTTCCAAAATAATATTTTCTCGCTCTCTTGTAAGAACACAGAGATGTCCTAGGTGGCATAAGAGTTCGTCCTAAATGTGAAAATTAGTGATAGTCGTGCATGTACCCAATAGCTAATAGGTGGTGGCGAAGTTCAGAACTTGTTGATAAATTTGGGGCCACTCAGATGCTTCATGTCCACAGGAATGGAGCACAGTGGTGAGTGCATCCACAAGAGGTCGACTGAGGCAGTCAGCGACATGATTTGAGATACTTGTCTTATACTTGATGTTGAGTTGGAACTGCTACAGGTAGGTGGACCACTTCTAATGGCGCTCATTCTGCAATTTCCCCTATGTCTGTATGAATTGCAGAGGCTTGTGATCAGTGTGTATGATCGTCTCTTTTCCCAAAATGTAATGTTTCCATTGACGACAGACTTGTACAATATAATACATTTCCTTCTCATAGGTGTGGTATTTTCCGACAGTATCTGAGAGTGTATCACTATGGTATGCCACCGTATGACCATGTTGAGTGAGAACTGTGCCCACAGCATAGTCATATGCATCAGTCTCAATATCGAATGGTTGTTGCAGATCGAGAAAGGAGAGTACTGGAGATGAGAACAAGCGATGCTTCAGATCATCAAATGCTCATTGTTGTTCCTTCCCCCACATGAACTTGGCCCTGCCACCGCCCTTGGTCACCTAGATGAGGGCCCATGCAGTATGGGAGAATTCCAACATGAACCATCAGTAGAAGTTGTCTAGTCCCAATAATCTCTGAAGCTCAGACAGTGTGGTCGGGGCTAGCCAGTCACAGATGACTTGGATCTTATATGGATCAACATGAACCCCATGCTCATCAACAATGTAGCCCAAGTATTTGACAATGTTTGTGCCAAAACATCATTTTTCCAAGTTGGCATATAGCTTGTGCTACCGTAGAGTTCTCAAAACATGTTGAATATGCTGCATGTGCTCCTCCCATGTTCTACTGAAGATGAGGATGTCATCCAAATATACCACCACAAAGGAGTTGGTGAAGGGTCTCAATACATCATCTATCAACCTCATGAAAGTGGTTGGTGCATTTGTTAAGCCAAAGGGCATGACTAGCCATTCAAAGAGACCTTATTTAGATTTGAAGGTTGTCTTCCATACATTAGTTGGTTCAATGGGAACCTATTAGTATTTAGACTTTAGGCCAATCTTGCTAAAGAAATTCTCCCCCTTGAGTTTGTCAAGAAGGTCATCAATACTGGGAATGGGGTATTGGTTCCTGACTGTGATTTTGTTTAAGGCTCTATA
>JZKD02S1429771.1:141925-157620 GCA_000966675.3 Picea glauca
TCGTATATCATTTCTGTGTATTGTGAAGATTATGCTGGATATTTCACTGTTATTCTGTTATTTCTAGCATTTCGTTTCTGTTCTGCATATTTTATATATCTGGTATCTTGCACCGTCCACTTGCTTATGCTGCAAAGAGAGGCTTTGTGTAGAGGCCACGGATGTGGCAACAACATTTTTCTTACTATGAGCACGGACCACAAAGAATATGAACTTCCTAGTCTATGAGATGACCTTACTGCATTTCTTAGCAGAGATTAAAGAAATAGCAGTAGGCGGAGCTACCTTCAGTATCCTGTACAATTGTCTACCCAAAGTAATAATAACACTGTGGGGTCTAGAGTCATACACAACATGACGCTTCCACAAATATGGTTGTCCTAAAATAACATCACAAACTTCAAGGGGAGGAATATCACACAGTAACTCATCTTTGAAAGGCTTGATGTCATAGAGAAGACGACATTCTTGGATGACACTGATATCTCTTCCTTGGCGAAGCCAGTCGATGGTGTAGGGTTGCAGGTGCGGTGTCATTGGCAAGTCCATCCGCTTGATGACCTCTGTTGAAATCATATTCTTTTGACTACCACTATCGAAAATGAAATGAAGCGGAGCCCCCTTTACCCACATTTGTGAGTGAAAGAGGTGTTCCCCTTCCTCTCGTTCTTTTGGTTCGCTTGGCCAAACTTTGGTGGTAGTGACAGTGGCACTAGGTTCAGCATAGATAATTCGCTTCCCTCCTTCAGGATTTTATTTGGAATCAAAATCAACCTCTCACTTGGAGGCCTTCACTCCGACCATGAGGGACTTCTTGGAACGACATTCTTCAGTGTTGTACCAAGGGATGTTATGATACTCACACCATTTTCCCATGTCCTTCTTCGTTCTGTCATTGCCCTTCTTGTGTTGTGGCTTGGACTGGTTGTCCCAAGGGAGACCATCTCGACTTGGTCCCTTTCTATGTGGGTTGGGGCTTCCTTTGCCTTGATTTGTCTATGAGGGGTTTGTAGATCCAAACTCTCACCTTTTCTTCTTAAATTTACGCTCGATCTTGACAACGTATCTATAAGTCGTGCCCAATGAGGCAATGTCTAGAAACTCCATTTTTGTTTGAATGTATCTATGCAAACAATTGTGGTATTTGAGCACCAAATTATGCTTAGAGTATTTGATACCCAATTTGGTGCATAGGGTATGGAAAATATTGGTGAAATATGGTACTATCTGGTCCCTTTCTTGACGTAGGGTTATCCATCTAGTGTACTAGTCCTTGTAGCTTCCAATAGGGTAGTATTGTTATTTAATGGCGTCCTGGAAGGAATCCCATGTGGGGACCACCACAAACATTGCAGATTCCTCTACGGCCCTTTGCTCAGAGTAAGTATCCCACCAGTCTTTAACATGGGGAATGACCTTGAGGAGTGAAAAGGTGATCTTTTCCCTATCGGAAAATTTGTGGACTGAAAAATACCCTTCGAGCAGATTCAACCATTTATCTACAACATTCGCATCTATCAGTTCTTCAAATAATGGAATATCAAAATTTACTTGTACCTTGAAGGGGGTTGCATGGTCACTTGATGAATATGCTTCTCCTGTGGGCAGTCGTCTAAGGATTTGCATGAAGTTGTCCTTCATTTTGTTCCTTTGTCGTGCGAGGGCTTCCTCGAGCAACATTTTAATAGGATCTCCTGATCCATCAAATTTATTTTCATACCCCATTGGTTGTTTCGGGCTCGGTGAGGTCGATCTTGCAATGGATCGATTGGTTCGAGTCCCAACTTCTTGTACCCAAATATTGTCAGGGACATGCACGAAGAAAAATAAATGAAGAGAAGACCGCTCTAATACCACTGATCCATATTTATGAGCAGAACAAACTGATTAACAGACTGAATACAATAAACATAGAGATATGAATAATAACACAGATATCCAATGAACAATATCTTCTATTGAATAATGAAATATGCTGAAACTGTAAAACTGCAGAACTGAAACACTTGCTCAAATGGTGGTAGCTATCTCTGAGAAGAGATGTGGCTTCTACGCACATCCATCAAAAGTGGGCCCCTATGGGTAAGTTGGTACCTCAACTTCCTGGGGTCATAAATTTTTCATACGACCTCCGTTTTAGGCGCGTGATAACCCATTGGAAATGTCTTTCAAAGAAATAAACATTATGTCTTCAAACTTTGACTCCTTCTACAGTTTGACTGTGGCGAGCCAAAAAAAACATTGTTTATGCCTCCAAAATGACCCTAGAAGTACAACAAGATGTGCTGACATGAAAACATACAAAATAATCCAGTTGGATTAGGTGAGAGGCCACCAATGCCCACTTGGAAGATGTGTAGGGCTTCAAACAACCACAGAAGTGTAGAACCCACAATTACAAAGAAGTACAGAAGAACATGTTGAACTAAAACGAACAAGAGGAGCTAGTTGGAATAGGTGGGTGGCCACCAATAGCCAACTAGATCACAGAGGTTACTTACCCTCATTTTGATTGTAATACTAAATATGTAATGCGTGCAGTGCAAGATTTTGTAGCAGAATGAATAAAAGAGCAGAGAAGCCAAATCTTTGTGGACATAGCCCCAGGAGGGGGCAACCACGATAAACATTGTGTTCTATGTGATTGTCAATGAATGCTTTAATTTCATGTTAATCATTAGCTCAGGAATGAATGGTTAAGACTAGTTATAACAGTATGCATGCCTATCTTGAAAGATGAATGAATCCTAGAAGTAGAGGAATGATTGATGATGGTGATCCACAAGGAAAATAAGCCAACTACAATCCCCACTCATTCCTATACTACAAACACTTGAGTATTGCAATCCTCCATAAAATTTATCTCGGGTGAGACTACACTATGCACCATGTGCGCAAAATTTCCTTATGGTTTACCAAGAGGGCCAATAGTTTTAAGGGTTTTGTTGGAAACTTGTTTGAGATAAGAACCTGGGTCAGTTAAACAAGTAACCAACACACACACACACACACACACACACACACACACACACACACACATATAAAGAACCAACATAGATCCATCTTAATTACAGATCTATCATGTGCCCAGATGCATCAAGCCCTTCTAGATGCAAACATTTCTTCAAGTTTTGTACTCTAAAAATATTAGCATCTCAAGGAATTTGATGCCTCTTGGCGCATGATAGATTTTCACTTAAGATGAATCTTGGTTAAAACATTTCAATGGTGTGTTGAGTATGAGGGAGATGTATTTTAAAACATTTGAATAATGGGTCGAGTCTAAGGGGTATGTACAATTCATTTCATGCTCAACATGGAGTTGACACATGCCATATATATTAAAAACAAGCCTCGATCCATCTTAACTCTAGATTTATCAAACATTTCTTAAGTTTTGTACTTTAAAACAATTTGCATCTTCAAGAATTTGAGGAATTAAGATGGATCTTGGTTAAAAAATTTGAATGGTGGGTTGAGTATGAGGGAGATGTGAAATTCCTTTGGAGCTCACCATGGAGTTGACATGTGGCATATATATATAAGAACCAACGTAGATCCATTTTAACTCTTGATCTATCATGCATCTAGAGGCATCAAATCCCTTGAGACGAAAACCTTTTTTTTAGAGTACAAAACTTGAGGAAAAGTGTGCATCTTGAAGGATTTGATGTCTCTATGCACTGAAGGAACCACACATCTCCCTCATACTCAAGGAACCATTCAAATTTAGATCTTTAAAGATGTAAACATTTCTTCAATTTTTGTACTCTAAAAAAATTGCATCTCTAAAAATTTTTGTACCCACCATTAAAATGTTTTAACCACCAAAGTAGATCCATCTTAACTTTGTATTTGAACAACGTCGAAGGAGGAAACATGTGTTCTTTACCATTAGGCCCACTCACGCTAATGTTAAAGTAAAGCAAAGTAATGCCCAATATGGGAGAGGTGTTCATGTAAAGTAACACATTAAAATAATAAAAATAAATAAATAATTATATATATATATATATATATATATATATATATATATATATATATATGGACTCAATTACACACACACACACACTTCTAATGAATAACAACCAACTTAGATCCTTTTAACTATGAATCCATCAAGTGCACATAGGGATCAAATATCTCCAGGTGCAAACCTTTTTTAGAGTGCAAAACTCAAGGAAAGGTTAAAAGTTTTCACCTCTAAAATTTGATCCCTATGGACACTTATAAATCATGAGCTAAATGGATCTAAATCAATATACAATCAATTGCATAGTCAACTATATTATATTATATTGACTTATCCTATCATTAAAACATAATAATACTCTCTGAAACAACTATATAATAAATCATATTGATATTGTTTGTATTATTATTATATAATAATATAATAATATATGATAATTAATCATAAATTAATTATGAATGTAAATATTTATTCATATTAATATATATAGATAATATAATTAAAAATATTTAGATATTTTTATGGGATAGTCCATTACTATTAATAATGATCACATTAATATTATTAATGTGTTCTAGATAAACATATGTTTAGCATGTAGTCTATAAAATTTTAACTTAAACTTGAAATGCTAATCATTTTAATTTCTCAAAATTAATGATGTCATTCATATTTAGACATTGTTGTTTTTCTATTTGAATTTTAAACAATCTCTTACCCATATAAAATCATCTAATTTTTGGATTTCCAATTTGAAGTTTCAACTTCTTTTTTTTCCAGCTCATAGAGTATTTTCTATAATATATATATATATATATATATATATATATGTTTCTTCTTTTATATTTTTCTTTAACTTTTATTTAATATATAATAAATAAGCGTTCAAGAAAAATATTAAAATAGGAAATTATGAAACATTTAAAATTATACGTGTGAGAAAAATCAAATTCTATATATATTAATATGTTATTTTTTTTATGGTTTTCCTTCACTCTTGTTTTAGGGCAATGTTGATAGTTTCCTCTCCATAACTACATGTTGTTTAAATTAAATATAAATTTCAATTTTAATTATATATAAGACATATATTATGAGAATATAACTTTTACTCTGAAACTATGTCAAATGACAATTCATTTGAAAGATGCTTGTTACAAAACTACATGTTGTTTAAATTAAACATAAATTTCAATTTTAATTATAGATAAGACATATATTATGAGAATATAACTTTTACTCTGAAACTATGTCAAATGACAATTCATTTGAAAGATGCTTGTTACAAGGTTAAAATATTACCCTTTAAATGGGAAAATATTGACAAATCCCAGCAACTGGAAAAAAAAAATCCAATCACTCCCATCCAAGTACTTTGATAAAAATTCTAGTCCCTCAAGACAAGGAACAACCACCTCACTATGACCATGTGAATTGAACCAAGACATATTTTTATACTTGGTTTCACTATCCTTCGACTAGCCCCCTAAATGAATAAAAATACATACATACGATAAGGGGGAAAATGCATATCAATAATTGCTCAAACTAATGCATCTCCCTGGCATCATATTTTGATTTAGCCCCTGGGCCAAATACAAAATAGCATACCTAATATAAAATAGCATACCTATATTAGGTAGCATAGACACAGACATGACAACAATTTATCACAATTATATTTTTTTTATAATATTTTTTTTTATTTAAAAGTAATTGAATGTGATTTTAGATAGATGATATTTTTAATATTTTTAAATTAATAAAATTATTTATTAAGAAATTTTATAGACATTGTTTTTTATTTAAATTATATATATTTATACTTATATATTTTATAGTTTTTTTATTTAAATTAATACTTAATTTATATTGAATAAAATTATAATTAAAAAACATAAAACAAGAAAAGTATGAAACATTTTAAAATTATATATTAAATGAATGAGTTCATAAGGTATTTTTATTAACAGAAAATGTGGGGATAGTTTATTGATGTCAATGTTGACAGTTTATTTTCCACAACACATAAAATTCAAAATAAATTAAAACAATTAAACATAAAATTTTCACATTTGGTATGATATAAAGTTTAACTCGAAATTCAAAATAAAAACATTCCACAAAATCTTTTCATAAAATTCAATCTCTTTATTATTAATAGAAATTCAAATAATGAAATTATGTACTAATATGTACAAATTTTTTAAATAAAAATGAAGATTTTAATGGAAAAATGAAATGTAAAAATATAATCTTGAAATTCTGAATCTGAATTTACAGATTTGAATCCATTTATATAATTAAATAACAAAAATTACAATTTTCTCTATATTTATATTATCAATTTTCAACTAAAAACAATAAAAATCCTAAATAAAAACATTTTAACATTTAAATCTATTTATATAATTAAATAACAAAAATTACAATTTCCTCCATATTTATATCACCAAATTTCAACAAAAAAAACCCTAAACATTCAAATAAAAACACTTTAGCATTTGATAAAATGAATGATGAAATTATATTAATGAGCAATCCCTCTCACTAAAAATTCAACCCATTAAATCTTGAAACAAAAATCCTACGAATATACAGTGAAGCAAACTGTTGACTATTCTGCCAATCCTTTTTCGATGACACAACTAACGATGGAGATAAGATAAGAACTGACCTCATTAAACGGTGTAACAATCATGGACGGAGGCTTATTGCTTTATAACATCTCATAAGAGCCGTGTTAAAAAGAGATTTGTCACAGATCTGTGTAACATGGTGTATATTCGCTTTCACAAGGTTTCTTATAAGTAATATCCAATCAGCTATGCAACATTGAATATTATAGTAGTGGATTATAAGTCATGGCATCTGAATTGCTTTTAGATCGGATAACATATAATCTATTTATAGCTATGAAGCATTCAATGTTGGGGCAGGTGGATTATATGTCATCAGATCTGAATTGCTTTCAAATCCAACGACCTACAATTTGCTTGCGAATGTTACTTAGCATGCTGAATATTGGTAGCCAAATTTCTACCATATAAAACTTTTGTGAAAATTCATACATATTGCATTCTACATCTTAATCATCCTTACTTTCCAATCAATATTCATGGTTTACATTTTGCATGTACCTTTCTACCATCTCTAACTTTTGTGAAAATTCATGCATATTACATTCCACATCTTGCTCATCATTCCTTTCCACTCAATATTCATGTTCTATATTTGGCATGTACCGCACCATCAGGGTGAAAGTTTGTGAACATTCTCCACCCTGATGTATTCGAATTGTTTGAAATCCGGCGATGTATATTCACTTTTCAATATTATTCAATGCTGTGTAACAAGGTGGATATTGACAGTGGGAAGGTTTCTATCTATCTGTAAATATTTGTTATCTATATTTAGCATGTGTCGTATCATCTGGGTGAAAGTTTGCTTCACCTTGATGAATTCAAATGATTTGAAATAGGGCGATGTAAACTCACCCTTCAACATCATTCAATGCTATGTAACAAGGTAGGTATTGATGTAAACTCACCCTTCAACATCATTCAATGCTATGTAACAAGGTAAATATTGGCAGTAGAAAGGTTTCTACCCATTTCTAATTTTTGTGAAAATTCATGTCTGTCACACTCCACATGTCACCCATCCTTCCTTTCCCGTCCATATTCATGGTTTATATTTTGCATGTGCCGCACCTGTATCGCATCACAGAGCCGTGTGAAAGCTGCAATCCTTTCACAGCGAAAGTCCATATTCATGGTTTATATTTTGCATGTGCCGCACCTGTATCGCATCACAGAGCCGTGTGAAAGCTGTAATCCTTTCACAGCGAAAGATGTACTTTCCGGGTGGAATCTTTCTGCCTATTTACTTTTGTAAAAACACATGCCTAGTGAGAGAATTATATCCGGAACATTCTATCGTTCATTTTTGGTAACGGCTCTTAAAATTCAAAATGTTCTTATCCGTTGGAATCATGATTTCAATTGCTGTAACAAAGTATTCTTTATAATCTAAGATTCTAGTCTATTAAACGTAAGCTTGCAATTTTGAAAGACAGATTTTTACACGCAAATGGAATTTTGAATGACAGATTTTTACACGCAATGCCTTCCCATTTCCATGATGGAATCTTTACTATATTTGGATCAGCCACCAAAAATAGGGAAAAATAATATAATTTTTTTAATTATAATAATATGATTTTTCTTTTTTAAAGTTGTTTTAATCTCCAAATGTACATATAATTATGAATATCTTTCTTTAAGTGAACTTGGGAGAATACTTATGTTTTAATTTTTTTTAATGAGTAATAAGTTGTTAGGTTCCACTCTTTTAGTATATGATATGTAGATATAAATATTTTATAGGTAATTTTCAAAAAAAACATATTTTTTTTAGTTTAGATTAATTTTCAAAAAAATCATAATTTTTTTAGTTTAAATTAATATAGCTAAATTTTTGGGCTAGGTGTTATAGCTCAAATTTTTATTATTTGGAAAAGTTTAAATCATAAACATAAAATCTTAGAGGCAATTACTAGACAAACCACCCATTGTCACTTTGGTGGCCTTTCCTTTCACTTTAGATTAAGAAAATGAGCCCTAGCCTAAGGGGTGGCCCTAAAGGTCAACCTAGCCAAAACATTGTAGCATGAGAGAGTAAAATAATCCCATCAAAAAGAATTCCATGAACATGTAGGTTACAATATCATTAATGTGTTAAAATGGTGTATGAAATTTAAACCATAAAATATTACTTGCCAAGCTATGCCACAATAAATTACGCTGAGATCAAATTAGAAGTGTAAAATTGGAAATATTGGATAAGTACCATGAACTAGAAAGTATAAGAATCATTGTAGAAACATTCCATTGATCAACCACATAACAGAGATAACATTCCATTCCATTAATCCCTTGCTCAAAACGATGAAAATGTCTTCCAAGATAGTTGCTCAAGAAACATAAATTATACCATGGAGTGTGTTCATCAAGTAGTGTAAGAGTTAATCGTTAAAGATTTAAGGAGGGTTTGCAAGTGAATTATGTTCTTTAGGATCCAACTACCCAAATAATATTACTCCAACCAAAGTGTGTTAGATATACTATATTCCTATAATGCATAAATATAATCCAGCCAATAAAGATGTTAAAGAAAGGCTTAAATTCACAAATCGTTGTGCTAACTAGTGCATTGATTTAGCCTTTTATGGTGTTTAGAACTTAGAGCAAATCAAGATAGATGAAATTAATGTGTTAGATATAATATATTTCTCTTCTAAGATGTTATAGCAGCCAATCAAAGAGAAACTATGCAAATTAGTCTAGATCGAGCAATGGAAAGGAAAACAATATGAAAAAACTATTCAAGTTTACTTAGCAAGATATGGAAATTAAGGTATTAAAATTCAAATGCAATCTAAATCAAGAGATGAATGTTAATTAAACCTTATACTACATGAAACAAACTTAAAAGGAAATATTTTGAATGTTTAATAGTTGGGAAAGGGGTAAGACCAGTGCTTTCCTCCACTTGGATTATGGAGTCACACTTAGTCTTGCTTGAGGCTATATCCTCATGTCAAATATTAGGGTCTACAAGAATCAATTAAGTGTGCATTGTAATCCCCTAAACTAAAAAACTTGGATATTTCAAGCTCTTGCGGAGAATGGCCATAGGTGAACCACTTCTAAGTAACACAAGGTACCCTCTAATTCTAGAATAAAAACAAGAACTTGAAATCAAATGTGCTCAAAGCTCAATGTATTAGATCTAAAATAAATGACTAAGGATTTACAAGGGATACATTAACTATACCTTAAATATTCCTCCAATGTATCATGGTGTTTCTCCTTTGGCCTTGTATTAGCTCTTTCCTCTAAGAAACTTGCAATAAACAAGCTCTCCAAGTTTCCCTAAACAAAAATTCCTCAAGAAAATGACTAGAATATGATATAACTTGAGAAAAGTGAGACAAGAGTTCTTCCAATTAGTCTTCAATAAGTTTATAAATGGGGAAGAGGTTATTTATATAGGAAGTCAGCCTAACAACTTTATGAATAAAATACAATAGATCTCTAAAATCCTAGACTCAAATTAGCAACTCTCTAACCAACCAGAGAGAATAGAGTGAAATAATAATATAATAATCTGGGTTAACATAAACGACTCCTCAAATAAGTTGGTGCCCTCCATAACCATGGTCAAAACCACGTCAAGAGAGTATGAATAGTTCAAGGATAAGTGTGCTTTACAAAAATTTCTCTAACCATGCACATGTGTGGCATGCAAAGTCCAAGAAGTGGGATGTCGAGTGGTCAAAATGCGGAGATAATTTTCCCACGATAGAATAAAAAACACCAAAATTATTCCAATTTTTCTTTTTAAATTTCTATTATGACCACATTTTGGAAATCCCATTGTCATTCTACATGTAATGACATAGATCTGCCAAAATTTTGGGCACTCTCACAAAATATAACTTCTCTTGAAGCTAAGCCACCCTAAAAAAATGCTCTAACTCAACGACCACCTCAACAACCAAAAGAAATGGTCCAATGAAGTGTAAGAAACTCCAATCACCTCACACTTGTGGTCCAATGGGGTGTAAGTAACTCAATAAACCCACATGTGTCAGGGAATCTCTACAAAAAAATGGTACACCCTCCCAAACATGATCTATATGGCACATATGATGATGTTGGGTTCTTGACATACTATCCAATGCACCATCACAGATCCCAATGTAGTGAATCCCAATAAAAGTACATGTATCCCAATGTAGATAAACAAATACCAATGTATTGTCATGGATCATGTTGGCTTAGGGGAAGACCCAGGGTTCAAATCTAACAACGCACCAACAAACCCTAACTATTGTCCCTTTCGGAAGCACCTGCAAAGCAGATGAAGTATCACCCGAAGTAGCAATAGGGGGGTTGTAGGACACATCTGTCTACAACCATAGGAAGTGCAAGATGATTTCAGAGTCACATGAAAGATAACCTAGAGATTCTTTAACAATCTTATACTTAGCTTCGCAAAGTTAGTTTATGTCTCTAATCCTTAGTAGGGAAACAACAATGCAATCACGGTATAAAAGGTAGCAAATAACACAATAGCAAGCACATAGAACAACAATATTTTACGTGGTTCACCCTCTCCCTAGGGCTACGCCCACAGAACTGTGTTTATTGATTAAGTATATGAAAATACACAGTTCTATCTACGTTCTCAGCTACATATCCTTCTCTATCTCTCCTCTTTATCTCCCACCCCTTCACACCCAGTTGCAGGGTCGATCTTCGCACTCAGCTGAATATCCAGAATACAAGAATGCTCTACAACAAAAACACTTCTATATATCAATATTGCTATTACCAACCCCTCTCCACTCTTCTAGACCTATTTTTATACATTCCATGACTCTTAGACAACTCTAGACCGAAGTATAGGTGCCAAAACCCTAGGTCTAAAACCCTAGGTGCCAAAACCCTAGTTCCACATAAACCGCCTTTTAAGGACTCTCCCAACTTGTCCTTCCTTCTTTTCCGCAAGGTGCTCCAAAGCACCTATTAGTGTCTTCTTCTGCTTGCTGACCTGCCCACGATTCATCTTCCTTGTTTCTTTGTATTCCTTGATCTTCTCATTTACGACTCGCTTTTCCTTTACCTTTCTCCTTCTTTTCTGCTTCTTTATCCACTTCGACCCCTCCTCATTTTTTGTGCCTTTCGCGCTCTTCATACTTTGTCTTTCTTCTTCTTTAATCTTTTCTTTCTTCCTTAATACATGACCAAGGGCCAACACACCCCTAACACTCACATGTGACTCATCCCGAGTCACTGTAGGGTTGAACCTTATGTATTACTTCGACTGCAAACTACGCAAAGCAACCTGTACTTTCTGCTTTGTCCCTTCCTATTATGTGCATACTATCTTTTCTATGTCTGGTACCTAATTTCAACTGCACCTGGTACCTAGACCCTTCCTTATTTTCTTTTACTGAGTGTTGCGGGGCAACTGGTTGTTATAATGCAGCTTCAACCGGCTCCCATTTACTAAACCATCCTTCCATTCTCCATTAAGGGTCTTCAACTGCGTAGCTTCTCCTTCTGTAACATAGGTGACCTCAAACGGTATAAGCCAATGTGTCCTGAACTTCCCTAGATGCTTCATGAACTTGTTGTCGTATAAGAGTACCAAATCTCCTTGTTTAAATGATTTCCTCTTGATATGTTGGTCATGGTAAGCCTTTCTTGTTCTTTTTGTACCTGCTAATGAAATCCTGCAATGAACCTGTCTTCATCTAGTTCCATCAACTACGCAAGTCTGTCTTGAACAACGTCGGTGTCATCCATACATGTGAATGCTGCAATTCTTAAACTAGGAACCAATTATTCCATAGGTACCACTTCTTCCAAGCCATAAAATACCTTAAAGGGAGTATGTGTTGTTACCTTTTTGCAAGTAGTTCGATAAGCCCATAACACTGCTAGAATTCTCGAATCCCAATAATCTCTATTAACACTACAAATATTAGTCAGCGTTGTCTCCAAGATATTATTGAAACCTTTGATTGTACCATTCTCATGTGGGTGGTATGGTGTGCTCTTCTGATGCTGAACTTCGAACTCCTAGGTCGAGGCTTCAATAGTTTTGTTGATGAAGTGTGTGCCTTGATCACTCATAAGGAACTTCGGGCAACCAAATTTGGTTATGATATCCTCAAAGATGAATTGTGCAGTTGTATATGCACTAAAGTCCTTAATTTCTCTCGCTTCTGCCCATCTGGTCAAATATTTTGTAGTAGTGATAATGTATCGAGCTCCTGTGCGCTTTCTTGGTGGGTTAATAGGTCCCACAAAGTCAATAGCCCATTTCTCAAATGCCTGTAAAGTTAACTGAGGTGCTAAAGGCATCTCATCCCTTCTGGACGGCTTCCCTATTCTTTGACATACATCGTAGGCTCTATAGTATTCCTTAGCATCCTTGTGTAAAGTGGGCCACCAAAGGCTAGCTCTGAGAACCTTTTTTGTTGTTGCTTTCCCTACATAATGTCCTTCTGTGATGCCTTCATGTGCTTTTGCAAGGATCAATGGTCTTTCTAACTCCATAACACATCTTCTTAGGATCTCATAGGGTCCCATCTTATATAATTGTCCAACTATAAGTTGAAAATATGCAGTGTAGACTACCAACTATTTCTTCTGAATAATTGTATACTCGTGAGGTGCCATTCTTGTGGACAAGAACTAAACTATCTCAGCGAAGTGATCATTGATTTTTTTGATGGCCAACAACTGTGCATATGGTAGTGTATCATCCAAGCTGGTAGGTTCCTCTTGATGTTCTAACCTGGATAAGTGGTCAGGTCCTTTATTCATTCTTCCTGGCTTGACCACGATTTCAAAATCATACTCCTGGAATAATAGTAGCCATATGCATATTCTTCCCCCAACACTGGCTTGTTGACTAAGTACTTCAATGAAAAATGATCAGTAAACATCTTAAAATGTCCTCCCAACAAGTTGTGTCTAAAATTCTACAGCGCATATACCATAGCTAAGCCTTCTCTTTTAGTGGTAGTATAATTCCTTTCAAATGTAGATAGCTTCCTGCTAGCAAAATCTATAGGGTGGTCAATATCTCCTGCTCATGGATGTGCTAAGACTGATCCCAGTGCAATGAACGAAGAATCAACATGAATATTGAAGTCCTTACTCCAATATGGAAAAACTAAGATAGGCATAGTGACCATTTTCTGCTTTAGTGTGTCGAAGCTCTGCTGGCATTCTTTTGTCCATTGAAACTTACTATCCTTCTTTAATAGCTTCTCCATGGGTGTTGTTATATGTCCATAACCCTTAATAAACTTTCTATAATATCTAGTGTGTCCTAATGGAATGCGCTGCTGTCTAATCGAAGTAGGAGGAGGTAGATCAACAATGATAGCAATCTTGGAAGGATCTACCACAACCCCTTCTTACACACAATGTGTCCAAGAAACACCCAAAAAGGTGAAAAGAAAATACACTTCTTCAAGTTCAGAGAAATCTAACATTGCCTGCACTTATCTAACATTAATCTGAAACATTCGATATGGTTCTTCAGTAGGCTAAAAATGATCCAGTCATCAAAGTATGCCTCCAAAAACTTATGTAAAAATTATTTAAATGCTTCGACCACCACCTTGGAAAATATGGATGGTGCATTCTTCAGACCAAAGGGCATCACAGTGTATTGAAAAGAAGCCCATTCTATTGCAAATGTAGTCTTATGTCTGTCTTCTTTAGCAATTTTGATATGGTGATAGCCTGAAAATCCATCTGTGAATGAATAAACTTCCTGTCCTCTTACATTGTCTAGAACTTCATCAGTAAAAGGTGTAGGAAATGAGTCATGTAAGCATGCATCATTCAGTTTCCTTAGATATACATAGATTCTGATTTCTACTGACTTCTTATCCTGAACCACTGTTGGCACAGGGGTAGACCCAGGGTTCAACGCTACAACAACGCACCAACAAAACCATAACTATCGATCCTTTCGGCAACACCTGCGAAGTAGATGAAGTCTCACCCAAGGTAGAGGCAGGGGTGGTTGCAGGACTCAAGTGTCTGCAACCTTAGCTGAGACAAAGATCCGTGATTATAATACTTAATAGAGCACTTAGCACCGTTATTTCATCATTATTTAACCAATATCTACTCCACGGAGAAAACAAAGCATCGCAACATTCACCCTGATCTAATGTATTTAAGCACTTACCATAAAGAAATAGATTAGACCTAGCATATTCAAGCACTAAGCATATTCACATATGTCATATCTAGCATCCAGATTCATCATAAGCACAAAGAATAAATAGATATATCTATCTATCTATATCAAGCACTTAGCAAATAACACATAAATACACCAACACATCGCACAAAGCAAAATAACACAGTATTTACGTGGTTCACCCCCACCCTGGGGCTACGTCCACCAACTGATCTTCTTCTTTAAACATAGTTACCAACTTAACAAGAACTCTACAGAGTTCTCATTTTTGGGGGGGTCAAGTGTTTTACCCCGTTTTTAAAAATGGTGCTACCGGTAGCACCCCACTCCATTTTTAGGTGGTTTTTTGATATTTTAAATTTTCTGATATATAAGGTTTCCACTTTGTTTTTTTAAATGGTCATTTTTTCACTTATTTTCAAATTGTTCAATTTTTCTTTCTTTTTTCTTTTTTCTCAACGATGTTTTTTCATCTATTTTCAAACTTTTTTATTTTATTTTTATTTTTATTTTTATTCAATCACGTTTTTAATCATATTTTCATACTTCATCCAATGTTAAAAGTGTTGTACACCATTTTTTTTGTTTTGAAATTAAGATTTTTCATATAATTAATTGTCCTTAATTAAGTTATTGTTCCATACATTTTAAATATAGTGGAAAATATCATTTTTAACACACTTTTTTACCTTCAATACATAGAAAATAATTGTTGTTAAATAACAATATTTTTAAATATTTAACAAAAAAATATAATTCGTTTTTTTTTGGATCAATTAAAAACTAAAATAAATAAGAAAACAAACAGAATTAAAAATTAAAAAACAAAAACATTTTAAGAACAAATTTGTATGAGAAAAAACCATTGAAGAAAAACCTAAAGAGCTAAAGAGGGAAAAAAAACAATAAAATTATATAT